>VWZT01007021.1:184749-215092 GCA_013397055.1 Pachycephala philippinensis | reverse complement strand
CGCGCGCCGCAGGGCGCGGCCGGGAGGGGACAGGGAGGCGGTGTCCCCTGCGCTCCCCACGAGGGGCTGGCGGGGAGGGGGTCGCAGCCTCGCAGGAAGGCACCGGGCGGTGTTGGTGGGAGCCCGCCCTTTCCCCGAGGCCGGGGGCTGCCCTGCTCGGGAGGAAGCGCGGCCGCCGCCTCGGTCCCAGCGGGAGCCATCTTCCCACGGCCGAGGGGTTCGGGCCTGGCCTAGAAACCGGCGGCGGCTCCGCGGGCAGCCGGGACCTGCACGGGCCCTCCCAGGGCCGGCTCCGGCCCCCCTCCCCCGGGGCCGGCCCGAGCCCGCAGCGCTGGTGGCGGACAAAAGGGGGAAGCGGAACCCGCGGAGGGGAATCGCTGATGGTAAAAAACAGGGTGTCGCAGCGGCCGCTCGAGGAAGCTGAAATTTTAAGGTAGTTGCTGCAAGGACTTGAGGAATATTTTTTTTTTGTTTTGCTTCTCCGCACAGTGCTGGAAACGTTTATCCAAGGCATAACGCTGGAAGCAAGGAAACAAAGAAAGTGTTAAGCATCCGCACTGACTTGCTTGTGTTTCCTGGCTTTCAAAAAAAAGTGTCAGGGCTCTCCTTGCATAAATGGAGCAGAATAGACCAAACGCTTGTTCGACTTCATCGTAGCTCATTCTGTTTGCGTTGCCCATGCTCAAAGTTTGCATCCTCGTTTACCTCGGGAGATGGAGCTTAGCAAATTTGCCTCAATTATTAGCTCATGCAGTTTTAACCGCTGCCCTGTTTTTGTTTGAGTCATGCACAAGCACTTGTCCAGCAACACACAGCTGCGTGTTTTGACACACTTACCTGGGTTATTCACCTGTATTAGAGGTGTTATATATTGAGGCCTTCCCTTGGTATTCACCAGTAGTTCATTGAACATGTGGTATATCCAGGAAATTAATTTTTGGTCCATAGGGCTGACAGACAGGACGTACTACTAATGTCCCTGCTTTCTCTAACACCCAAGCTGGAGCATCTATGGCTGGTCTGCAGCGTGGAGCAGAGCTGATGGAAGTTGCACATGAAGCTGCTAAAAAGTCTGATGAGACTTGCAGCTCTTGTTTAAAAGAGGCTTGTCTCAACAAGCCAGCTACCACCTCTGCAGTATGCAAACCTAGTTAAGTGTGACTACTCAGCGTGTCAGGCTTCATCTTGCTTCGGAACCAGGGAATTCCCAAGTCAGTCAAAACTACTATTTCTCGTAGTGATCTCCTTTTTGCAACAGGGTTTAGGTTGGCTTTTTTGAGATGCTGCAAATGAACTTGGTTTTGGGCAGAGTGGAGGCCTTCTGGCAAAGTACAGTAGTGCCAGCAGGAGGGCATCCTTTGGTATCAAAAGAGCTTGGATTTTCAGCTTTTGTGTCTCGCCACAACGTTCAGTTTCTTTGCTAGTGGATTAAACAAGTCCAAGGTCTTTGGAGGACCGTGCAAATTATTTTTCTTGGTTGTTAGTCAGTGCTATTCCCAGATCTGTGTAATTACAAGGTACATATGCCTCATATACAAGATAACAGCCTCATGACAATTGGTGGTGTGGGTGTCTGGCATGTTCCTACTCGCCTTGTCAGAATCACTATCAAGAGACTCCTGCTGGGTGCAAGGGCTGACCTAAGCAATCCCATGCGAGAGAGCCTGGATACAACCAGGACTTGCTTGTGGAGCTGTTCTCAGCCTTTTCCTCACCTGGTTGTTCAGCATTCACAGCAATCTCCTCAGGAGAGGAGGATCCCTCAGTAACAACTATCAGGGATGCCCAGAGCTGGCCTTCAAAGCCTGGTTTTGAGGGTGACATTTAAGCTTTAGGTTGCTGTAGGTGCCTGGAGGGCCACAAGAAAATTCTTATAGGCATTTAGGCTCATAATAGCTGATTTGTGTGCTGAATGTGTTTCTGAGAAGCTTTGATTTTCTGCAAGAGTCCTGTTATACACCAGCTTCCACTTGCATTACCTTAAAAACTCACATTTCAATGCAGGAATGGGTGCTACTCAAAACTTCTTCCCTGCTACTACTGGCCACTACAGTTCCTGTTTTTCAGCACTGTTGCTGGAATTGCCTTTTGTGGGTATTGCTTGTTCTGCCTACCTTGATAATTAAATCGGGAGTGAACTTTGTGGTGGCTCAGAGAAGGAGATAATTTCCTCTTTGGCTAAAAGCTGAGGAAATGACCTTCAGGAATTCGAAGGATAGCTTTTTGTTCTTTTTTTTTTAATAATTGCTTTCCTACTCATCTCTCCTTGTCTTGTCAATAACCTTTCTTCTTGTCAGGGGGCAAAAAATTAGAAGCTGAATAGAGTTTTGATTCCTCCCCCCACACCTTCCCCCTGCCAAAAGAGACCAAATAATGCAAAATAAAAACTTGAGTCTAGCTGGCAAGGTCTGTCTACAAGTGATATGCAGATGACTCTGTACTTCTTGCTGGTTTATGGTGTGCAAATAATGTCCTCTTACACAACAGCAGTAAAAGGCTCTTAGTTCTGTTTCCTGTCAGGCTTCAGATCGGAGTTGAAGCCTTGGCCTTTCAGAGGCACAGGCTGTCCCCTGTAAATGGAGGTGTCTCTGTCCAGCTATAGGTAAGCAGGGAATGTGGGCCTTTCTGGCCTCCTGAAGCCTCTGGTGTTCCCACACCGTTGCTGGCCTCTGGGATGAAGTTAAAGTAGTCACTCCTTGCACTTCCTCCTTGCATTGCTGCCTTTCCTGCTCAGTAAAGTGGGGATGTTAATATCAGATGTGTTTTCTTGAGTGCTCAAATAACAGATTAAAAGCCAAGCAGTATTTAATATCTTTATGGTTTTGACCACCTACATTTTCAGTTGGCTTGTCAGCCTTAGGTGACACCTTTCCAGAGGCCTCATTTGGCAGAACTTTCAGCCAGGCTGTGACCCTCCCTTTCTGCTAAGTGCTCCCATAACTGCCTTGGCTTAGTTTTCCCCTCAAGCTGCTGGTGATGGCCCAGGGCATTCCACTGTGTGGCAGTGCAAGGGACAGCTCTGTCCCTGAAGGGTGCTATCCCGGACCGATTGGGTGGAAATAGGTTTAATTGAAAAAGTATTTGTTGCAGACATGTACTATGACACATTAGTGAGTCAGAGGGAAATGCCACATGGCTCCACAGGCAGCTCTGGCAGTGGCAGGGAATTTCAGAGGTAGATAGGAGGGAGGGTATGCCAGGGATGGGGGGAAATGGGGTTTGGTGAAGAAATTAAGAACCAAATACATGCCAATAATGTGACCAGCAAACCTGGGAGCACGGTGTTCTCAAATCTGCCCTTGCAATTAAACAAGGCGTGCTTTAATAAATTCTTGGTGTCAGATTCTGGAAAAATTGATGATGCTTTTCCAAGAAGCAAAAGTTTCCACTTGAGTAGCTGTGGATAGTTCACCCTGGTGTGTACAATGTGCGTGTGCGTGGTTCCCAGACAAAACAAGTCAAGAACTGCATCTTGAAATGGCTCTGGAGATAATGCCTGCCCAGGCACCACTACATAGAGTTCTTGGGCTCTAATCACAGGAGGGAAAACCAACACTCTCAAATTCTCAAGACTGAAACCCAAAGTTAGTCCTTCAAACTTGTCTTGAGGCAAACTAAGTCATTAGTTTAAGGTCTTCTTAGCTGTCTTACAGTTGAGGAAAACAAAGACTCTTCTTAGGTAAAATATTTTAAGTATTGAAGAAAAATACTGGAGCTCACAGCACTTCCTAACAAAAGAGAAGTAAAATTTTGTTGTTGCAAAGTTGTGGTTTAGTGCAGGCTTGCTACAAATCCCGTTTATCAGGTGTCTGGCATGTCTCTCACTCCTGAAATGCCTTTCTGTTTGTGGGGATTTTCTTGAGAAAGCTCTGGATTATTCTTCAGTCTTCCCCAATTTAGATGAAATTTCAGTTTGGGTACTTGGCAATGGAGGCAAAATGTTGGGAGCTCTTAGTGGAGGCAGCTGGGTCTGGCTCCTGCAGTTGGAAGGCTGCTGGACAGAAGGCTCCCTCTTTGGGCTGCCCTGTGGAGGGAGGGCATTGTGCTCTCCCAAGACTTCTGCAGAGCTTTGCACTTCAGGCAAGAAGGAGGCTTTATGAACAAGAGGCGCTGTGTTCCTGCAGTGCCTGCTGACAAGGCAGTGAGTGCAGTGCCTGCCCCAGGTGCCTGCAGCAGGCTGTGTGAGAGTCCAGTGGGGATACTGCCAGAAGTGCCACGGGATAATGTGTGAGGGGCTCAGCTCCCAGGGTGTGCTGTGTCTGCAGCCAGTTGCATGGAGGTGCTGGGGGACAACTCAGTTTTGCTGATTCCTTCAGAGAAATTCACTCTGTCCCTTCTTTCCTGAATGTCTCCCTGAATGTGCTGTCCTGGTATCATTTTCCCATCTGGGAATTAGGTGGCTTGTCTGCTTGCTGCTGCCTTGTTGCAGTTAAGGGTCTGTCCCCTACAGTCAAATGTCACCAGCTGGCTGATGGTCGTGGGTCCCACAAGTGCCTGCATGAACCAGCGCCCATGTGCCAGTCCAGAGCTGGGTAACTGCTTCCCTCCTGGAAAAGGAACAGGACCAGGCTGGCTACTGGAGCTCTACAGTATTCAAGCCACAATGCACAAAATAATAACCAATGTGCTGTATTGAATCCTCTGAGCCGAGCCATATCTGGCCAAAGAGGGAAAATCCAGACTAACAAATGTTTACTCTGTCATTACTGGGAGGGTGGAGGCTTCTCACCAGCTCTTCTTCTGGAGAAGACAGCAGAGATTAGGTTAAAATGTCACTTGAGGACGTGTATTCAGAGTCTGGCATTTCTCCTTGTCCCAGTGCTCTTAGCAGTCATCCTGTTGCTGTTCTACACAAGTGGTTGCAACTACCTTACAACAAAAGCTGCCTGGGGTTTGGGTTTTTTCCTTTTTAAGTATGTTCGTGAAGCCATTTGTGGCTGGTACCGGCCCAGGGTTGAAGAGGGAGCCCTACACTTAGGGCAGTAGATCCTCTTTTCAGAGAGAATTGGTTTGTTGCACTGGCTCGTTTCAACGCATACTGTAACACAGCTATAGGGTGTTGTCAGATGGAACAAATCTGCATTGTCCCTGGCAACACAATGGCTGCTAATGTCAGCCTGTGTGATGAATCCAGGGGTTGTACAGCAGCTGTGAAAAGGAGTAGCACCAGCATTTTGCTTTGGAAAGCTAAAAAATCCAGTTCTCACTGTTGTCCCTTCAGCTTCTGCTCAGCCCCAGTTATCAGCTGAAGTTTCACAGTGAATTTTGAGTTTCCAGACTAAATACTTTCAACATTTTTGGAAGCTGAATTGACTTGCCAGCAGTGCTCAGTTTCTTTTTAAAGAAACAGCTTGTCTCCTGACTTGGAGACATGTTTTCTGGCTGTGTAGTAGCACAAGTAAATGCACTTGACTGCACAGTTTGCATCAACCTGCAGCTCTATTGCTGCTGCTTTTGGCTCTAAGCTGAGCATTAACCTCTGCTTTCAAAGTTAACATGACTTGGTGCAGGGGAATTATTTGTTGTAGTGTTGGAGCAAAGCTCAAGAATTGACAAAGGTAGGTGACATGAACTGCTTTTCAATGATTAATAGCCTCATTTCCATGCCAGTTCAGTCTTTCTGTGCATTTTTTAAGAATCTTGAGGGGGTTTATGTCTAAAACCTGAGTCTTACCACCCGTTGTCAGCTACTGAGGTACCATTAGTTCGAAAAGAAACCTCGGGGAGGAAAAGGGTTCTCTTGTGTTCACTGTGGGTTTGTCCTTAGTGAATGATAAAATAGCTGTAGTTGCTGCACTATTTGCTTTATTAGGTTAATTTTGTATTATTTAGAGTCTTCCCAAAGAGGCTCTTGCCCACACCAAACACAGGGACAGGAAGGGAAAGGCCTTTATTCCTCATTATCTCTCAGTTACACTCCAACAAAGTTCAGTGTCTCTGCATGGAGGAGGTGACACAGGAATGAGTCACTTTGAGTCCATGTTTGCACTGTTGCTCAGATTTATCCTGAAATAGGCTTTCTCCATGTACTTTCCTCACCTTATTGGTGATATGCAGAAGGATGGCTGCCTGCCACGCAGCTGAGGCACAGCGACTGAATTGTTGTTCTCCTGTCCCAAAGTAAGTGCAAGGAATTCTGCATAGATTACCCCTTATGGACAGGCCATGCATTATAAATCTTGAGGGAGGTCCCCTTGTATTCAGGTAAACCCTGAAAGAGCACTGTTCTCCACCCTTAAGAAAAGCTGTCTCAGATTGCTGATGTATGAGATTGCCCTGGTTTTCCACCACCAGCACTTGGGAGCTCTAGATACCAAACTCCACGGTAATAGATTCTGCCAGCTGTGCCACCTCTCCTCACTGGGTTAGCAGTGCTATGCCAGCCACTCAGAGTTACAGGAAGAGGGATGTTGGTAGAAAAAGGAGAACCTGGGCTTATCTGAGGTCCTCCGGGGTAGGCACCGGTGAAGGCTTTAAAAAAACTCCACGCATTAAGTAGGTGTCCAGTCCGTAACCATCTCTCAAGGACAGGCTGAGCACCGAGCAGTTCCCCTGCACCTCTGTCTCCCTGGTTTTGCAGCTGAACTCTGCTGTTTCTTTAAGATGCAAAATTAATCCCTTGAGCTCCCATTTTGGGGCTGAAGATAAGCTTAAGAAAATGAAGAACAACCTTTAGCCTTTTTCCGTTGTGTGTCTCACCTGGCTGTTGGTACTGCTGACTGTGCTCATAGCAGTGACGTGTGGTGGTTTACACAGAGGGAGGAAGGCAGTTTTCCTTCTGATAGATGAATATGAGTAACGTCACTTGAATTTGGAAGACAAAAAAACAGTGAGGGAGGAAGCAGGATTCTAAAGGAATCTCATTGTTTATACCGTGTGTAGCATTTTGAACAGATAGAGCTGTTGAGTCCTGGACTGGCTTCAATTTGGTCTTTACTGCTCTGGCCATGATGTCCTTCCAGCAGTGCCTGCTGGCTTCCCACATTTGCAGTATTCACTCTTGCACAGCTGCTTTTAAGCTCTCCAACTTGGTGCACTCTGGGAACAACACTCAGATGTAAATGCTTCTGCTTGCCACTTTCTTTTCTTCCTCTGTCATTCCCAGAAAAGCATCAGACTGAAAATGCAGTTCAGCCTTTTGTCATTCTTGCTAGGTCTTGTCCTCTTTATTCTGTGCAGCTGCCTTTAACATCAGATTGATAATGCTGCATGTGCACCTCTTGTTCCTGCTTAGACAGGGGAATACGATACCACTCACTACAGTTTCCCAGCTGACTCCAAGGTGGGGGGGAGAATGTTGAGGTGGCTTGAGCTTGCTTTAAAAACTGCTGGAGTAGGTGCTGAGAAGTAGAGACTTTAACTGTTAAGACTTGCAAGTTCTGTTTGAAATACTGAATTCAGAGCAACTTCCCAAAGTTGGTTTGTTCAGCTAAAAACTACCACTGCAATCCCAGTACCCCACTACATCTCCCTTGATCTCTAAACTAAGTCCATGTGACAAGTATGGAATTTGGCCAGTTTTACCTCTGTTCCTAAAGCTGCTAGCAAGCATGCTGGAAATGGCTGGGAAACTTTGAACAGAAGATCCTTGTGGGCTTGTCCAGCCAGCCTGAAACGGGGAAGAAAATTAAGCTGCTGTAATGCCAAAGGGTCTGCCACAACTGAATCTCAGAGAACAAGGGGTTGGTGTGCCTGTAAAACTCCCCCAAAACAATGATCTGGTGTAAGTAGAATTGTGCCTTCTGTGGAATAGTTTTTGGTTTGGCAGCCGGCTGTGGGCAGCAGCGAGACTCCGGATTCTTTCCTTGGCTTTGGAAAAGAGGGTCTGCAGCCTTTTCTGACGAGACTCTTGTGCCACAAGTGACTATTGCAAGAAGCTGTTGTCTCCTAGGCTTGGATTTAAGGCAGTGCCATAATGTTGCTGGGAAAATTAGGGGTGGAAGGCCTCAAGGTGTTTGCTGTGGTCTTTGCAGGCCTCCGGAGTACAAGTGGCCGATGAGGTGTGCCGTATCTTCTACGACATGAAAGTGCGGAAGTGCTCCACGCCGGAGGAAATCAAGAAGAGGAAGAAGGCTGTCATCTTCTGCCTCAGTCCAGACAAAAAGTGCATTATTGTGGAGGAAGGCAAAGAGATTCTGGTGGGAGATGTCGGAGTGACAGTCACCGACCCTTTCAAGCACTTTGTGCAGATGCTTCCTGAGAAGGATTGCCGCTATGCCTTGTATGATGCAAGCTTCGAGACCAAGGAATCCAAAAAAGAAGAGCTGATGTTTTTCTTGTGGTAAGCCACCTTCCCAGCTCTCCCATTCCTAAGATGCAGTCCAGGCACTGTGGGTGAGGTCTCTGAGTGTTTGTATTGCCCAGGCTGGGAAAATGGCAGGCTTAAAGTGAGCTGGGCAGCCTGATGCCAGTATTGTGAGCCATGAGATGTTCTGCTTGTCCATGGTGTGTAGGATGCTGTTTCTGTCTGGGCTGGATAATCAGTGTCACTAATTTCACTCTCTGTGGTGTCTCCCACTAGGGCACCAGAACAAGCACCTCTCAAAAGTAAGATGATCTACGCAAGCTCCAAGGATGCAATCAAAAAGAAGTTTCAAGGTAGGTAATACAACTAATGCTCCTAACTCTGCTCTGCCCCTGGAGTACACAGCAAGGCTTAATTAGTTTAGGTTTTGGGGGTTGTGGTGGTGTTGGTTTTTTGAGATGCTAGTGAGAAGTGAAGTGTCATGTGACAGAGCTAAAAAGAGCTCTGGCTCAAATTTACATTATCTGATGAAATTGTAGAGGCACTAGAACAGTGCTTAGGACAAGAGCAGGTTTTGCAGTGTGTGATGTACCATATGAAGCAGCACATCTGCACCATACAGGCTAGAAACCATTAGATTCATAACACAAAGCTGGATTTTGTGCAGAGCTGCCTCAGTGGCAGAGCACTTTCATCCCTGTGTCTGATAAAATGCCCAGTCTCATAAACTTACTGTGCTGTAGTAAGTCAATCTGGCTTATAGCCAGGTAGCACTCTTCAGCTCCTCAGGCTGCCGTGGGCCAAAATCTTGCACTGTGCAAGACTGACAGGATCATTGTGCAGCAGTGCCAGCCTTCACAGGATGGCTTGCCCACGGATTGAAACTGCCCTGGGAGACTGTTCTGTGCTGCACATGTGGAAGCTGAGAAAAAGAAATCCCTAGGAAATTCTGCTTTTCACCATATAAGGCAGGCCTGGGTTGGGCTCCCTGTCTTTAAAAAGGAAAAGAAAGCACTGTGGGTTGCTTAGCCCAGCTCTCAGTCTCTGCCTCTCAGGTTCTCAGTGTGGTGCTTTCAGCCACCTCTGCAGAGCCAGCGGGAGCTGAGTGAGCCCTCTCCATGTGCTTGCCTGGAGCTCCCTCCCCTGCTGTATCCAGGGCAGCACAAGAAATGAGGGATTTGCTCTGAGTCTGCCATGAAAGGCCAACAGTCTGAGCACTGAGCTAGTGACAGATTTCTCCCTACGTGTCCGTACAGTGACATTTGGTGTGCAGCCAGATGTCTCCTGGGACGTGTCAGGGAAAAACCGTCAAATTTCCTAAGCTAAGGCAGGACTTGTCTGCTTAAGTGACTGGATTGCTGCTTCTAATATTACTACCAGGTATGTTTCTTTGATTGCTTACCAGCATGTTGAAATACTGCATTATTGAGTGTTTTGCCTCTTTTTTAGGCATAAAGCATGAATGCCAAGCAAATGGGCCAGAGGACCTGAACCGAGCTTGCATTGCTGAGAAGCTAGGAGGCTCCCTAGTCGTAGCTTTTGAAGGAAGTCCCGTGTAGATGTCATACAGTGCCACAACTCTACAAGCATTCCATGTTTTAATAGATCAGTTATATAAAGCAAACATTCTAGGCAAGGGTTTCACTAACAGTAGGGAAGCTGTCTTGTAGAATAAAGTAGATTTTGGAGATGTAGCTCGTATGTACAAATGACCCTAAATAAATGACATTAAGGATTTATCTTGGTGTATTAATATTTGCATTGGTTGTCCAGCCCAGTTCTGTCCCCGATGGATTAACACTAAAGGTCTCCAAAAATTTGAGCAGTGTATCATGAAAGGTGGAGAGGTGAGAACGATCTGGTTCCTGGTCTGGCTTTTCTAAATAGTAACAAGCGAAATTAAAAAACTTTTCCCCTGTAACCATTTAAGATAAAACTTAAAACCTGTAGTTAAACTTCAGCTAAAGCAACCTGTTAGCACCAAAACTGGGTTAAATTCTTAGTGCTTGCAGTTGCAGAGCTGTACTAAAAAAGCCTAATTATGAAGCTAGACATAAAACAGACACACTTTTTCTGGAGAAGTTGTCCTAATCCACTCTCTTGTAAACTCACGGTGCAGTAACAATATTTAAAGGTTCACTTGTTCTGTAGGTTCAATTTTCTTGTTATGAAGTGTCTTGAGGTCTCTTTCCTCCTGAGTGGTTCTATAGAAATTGCTCTTTCTGTTGACATAGTTCAATTTAGAGCTACCTTTCTCTAATATACACTTACTAGTGGATCAGATGCTTCTGAGGCTTTTATAAATGCAGGTTCTTGTATCAGAGGTCTCCGGTTATGGGTAGTAAAATGAAAAGGAACCACAACTTAAAAAATGGTATTTTTAGCCCCAGTCTTTGGTCACTTGGTCCATTTGTCCATAATTACTATTGATTTAACTTAGTAGAACCAATCAGCCTGACTAATACGGCTTGATCTGGGCTTTTTGTCTGTTAGCTTCTTTAATTCTGTAGAAATGCATGGAAATATCACCTACTAGAAAGTTTGACCTGAAATGCCTTTTGTATGGGGGGTAGAGAACATGCCTGTGCCAGCTACAGAGATCTTAAAAGCTTCCATGTTTCATCAGTGGTTGATTAAAGCTGTTTCCTTTGTGTAATGTGTACATGGGAGTTGCATAGAGTTTTCTTGTATGTCTGTAGAGAAAAAGAAAAAAAAAACCAAAACCCTTAGCCTCCAGTGCATTACTGTGATATGTTCTGTGCGTGCCAAATTTGAACAGCCTAAATAAATGGGCTTTCCCTCCCCTGGGTCAGTGACTGATTCCTCTCCAGCCTCCGGATCAGCCCTCCTGCAGCGGGGCTGGCACTGCTGGATCTGGGTAAGCACTTAGGGGGCTGCTGTGCCTTCTGCAGCTACTGCCCTGCCCTGCTCTGGTGGGGGCAGGAACGGGGGTAGACAGGCTGGAAGGAAGAGCTGGTGGAGCTGGAGGGACGTGGGGGGAAAGCAGGATTGTGTCTGCAGTGTACTCCCCTCCTTGGCCTTGCATGCCCCTGCTTGCTGCAGGCTCCAGCTCCCAAACAGCACCTGCTCTCTGCCTTTCGGCTTTGGGCCCAAATTCCCGTTGGTTGGGGGCCTTCCTGGGAGCCATCTCCCTGTTTGCAGTCTGAGCAGCAGGAGCCCAGCCGTGTGTTGGTTGTTCTGCGCTGCCTTCCCTGTGAGGACTGAGGGAGCTTTCTCTGGCCAGCCCCACGGAGCCTGGGCAGTCACAGGATGGCCCTTCCTCCCTGAGCTGTTGCCAGCTGTGCAGGGACAGAAAGCTGCAGTGTCCCCTCAGCTCCTGGCAGAGCAGTGCCAGCGCTGAGCTGCTGTGTCTGGGGGCCAGGGCAATAATGGGCCATTACCTAACTCAGCATGTGCCCTCTCTGGCCACGCTGCGTGGTTAAAACCCTTCATTAAAGACGGGCATTGACTGACTGCTCTGACTTGGCACCCACGCGGGTCACAGGGCTGGGAGCACAAGGTTTTCTGATGCAAAGGCATCCATTGGAGTGCAGCTTCCTGATTCTGAGCAAAGCAGACTGGCCTGGATTCTGCTGGGGCTTTTAGCTTGTCTTTCAGTCAACTGGGGGCTCGCCCAAGTGGGTAAAGATTCTCATAAACAGCTCCTCCTTGCCCTGGTGTCTGCAGTACTGATCTCTGTACAAAGTCCAGGTGGAGATAAGGAAACCAGTGTGACACACTGGGAGTGGTGCTGCCTGACAAACAGGCAACTCCTAGCCAAGATCCAGCTGATAGCTGGTACCTCCAGGCTGCAGGCATCTTTATCTAGCCCAGGTGACGCCATGGTCACCTCTGCCTGGGATTTCCTTCCTTGGTCAGAAAATGGAGCAGGAAACGCTGCAGAAGAGGAAGGATGTCAGACCTGTAAGGTGGGAGGGCACTTCCCGCAATGTGAAAGACCTTGGATCAGGGACTTTGGTTCTAAGTGCCTTAGTCCCAGAACTGAGTGATAAGAGGTGACACTTTGGGCCTTGGCAGGGTGTGGTGCGACAGCTTCAGCTGATTGGAGAGTCTGGCTGCTTTTAGAACCCTCATCAGAAGTCCCAAGGTGTATTGATCTTTGTGCTTCAGAGTTGACTCTTCAGAGCTACCGTGCTGTGGGCTTGTCCACATCATGGAGTTCGCTGGCCAAACTTCCCCACTCAGGGTTGTTTGTCCTGCTTCTTGAGGGGATGAAACTCTTGTGACTGTTTTTAAGTTTTCTCCCAAATCACCCAGACCTTCTGAAAAGGCAAGACAAGCAGGGAGAGACAACATGATGAACACTTCCTATAACTTGGCTGGTTGCTGGTGGGAGAAATCCCTTCCTAACACGGGTACATGAAGAACAAGGTGAAGAGGATCAGGTGAGGGAGGCAGCTCAGTCACACTAGTCAGCAGGAGTTGCCCAGGTAGTGCAAACATTTTGAAGCCCACATGCCAACCATGGTTACCCAAAAGCCATTTTTGTCCATTGGGCCTGGGAGAAGACAAGAACAGGAAATGGAGACTGATAATTCAGGCCTTAGTGTAAACAGCAGGCAGTGTAAATGTAATTTACAACCAAGGTTAAATTGAGTGTCTTAAACTGTGCCTTGATAAGCTCAGGCACTCAGGCTGTAAAGTAACTCCAGGCATGGCTGAATCAGCAGAAGGATCCAGTGTTCTTATTCCAAGTCACTCCAGCTGAGCAACTTCTTGATCTTTATCAATAAAGGTACCTGCCTGCAGTGCAGGGGCTGCTGTGAGTCAGCAGGGGCTGACAAGCACCAAGCCTTTGCGGCTCTCCTGGAGGAAAGGAGGTGACTCTGGCTGGGCACAGGGCAAAGTCCCATTGGCTGTGGGGAGAGCAGGGGCTGGCCAGGCCTCAGTTCCACATGCTCTTGGGCAAGGCTTGGCTTCTCCTGGCCCCTCAGGATGTCCTTCCCCTTCCATCAAGGTGCCAAGGGAATTAAAAAATGGCAACAGTACCACTCCAGGTGTAAAAAAATGAGCTAAATGTCTTTCCCCAAAGAGCACTGGGTTTTTTTCAGCTTTGCTTCACAAGAACAGTCCTCCTCTTTCTTCCTAGAACAGCCAGCTTGGCATTGTGTGCCCCGGGGCTGGGGACACTGAACCTGCTCTGGGGTCACCTTTGGAGCTCCACTGGAGCTGAGCTGCTCTGTGGTGCCCTTGGAACACCACCTGCCCTCCCTGCACTGGCTGTTTTGGGGTCCTGCTTCTGTGGGCAGGCCTGCGTGTCTGCTCTCTGCGCACAGGAGCTCACAATAAAGCAAAGAGTTGTTGCAAAAGCGAAAAACTGCAAAACCAAAGGATCTGCGTCACTTCCTGGCACCTGTGGCTGCGGGGCCCTTACTCCCTGGGGCTTGTGGGGGGTGAGAGCCACCCTGACATGCTCGACAGCTCCCTCCAGCCTGTGGGTTGGGTGGGGGTTTTGTGCAATCCTGCACAAAATGCAGGCATTCCCTCACTTTTGGGGAGCTTCAATCCAACAGGTCAGGCGTGCTGGGCTGGGGAGAGTGATCATGCTGACACGCTGAGGTGACCAGCGGCCCTTGATTCATGCGTTCCTCTACAGGTGCCACAAAGTCCAGGAGGATAAACCCCAGGCTAATCCTGGCTGTGGGGCAAAGGTCTGCTTCCTNGGGGGACACACACAAGGGTGGGGGCAGGGGGTGGCTCTCAGCTCCCCATTTTCTTGGCCCTTTCTCTTACCTGGTCCCAGATGGGTCACACACAGTCCTCCCCCACCCTTCATCCTGGCCCCAAAAGCCACAGTGCTGAGGGAGGGACAGGGTGTCCCAGTGCTGTGGGGTCTCTGATGTGCAGTACAGGCGTTGGTCACACACTGGCCTTCCCCGGGAACAAAATGGAAGCAGGTCTGCCCCTCATCCTCCTTCCTGGCCCTGGCTCTTCGCATGCACTGGAGGGACCCAGGAGCCTTTTCCTCCCCTCTCTCAAATCCTGCTGATGTCAGCACTGGCCTCAGCAGCTTTATTGTGGGGAGACAGCCACCAAGCTGTCACGTGGCCTCTGCCATTTCCTAAGAAACCAGCTCGAAAATAAAAAAGAAAGGAAAAAAAGGAAAGAACAATAAAAGAAAGAACAATAAAAAAAATAAAAAGGAAAGCCACAAGAAGAGGGGAGCAGACGGCTGGAGAGCCTGACAGTAACTGAGGGCCGCCACCACCACACAGCACCCACAGGGGCAGATTACAGGGGAGCACTAAGGTTTAAAGCAAGCAGGAGGAATGGTCCCTGTCCCCACCATGCCCCTACTGCCACGGCAAAAGGGTCAATCCCTCTGCCAATCCCCACACAGGGAGTCCAGCCCTGGATCATCAGTGGGAAGGAATTGTTTCTCTCCTTTGCTTGTAGTGGATCAAAACCGGGGGCTGGCTTCTGTGACACAGCAAGCAAGGGGGGAATAAAGAAGATGCTCCTGGCCAAAGCAGAGTCCTTCTTCAGCAACCCCAAAGCCCTACCTGGCTTGCAAACATAAAAAAGCCCAACACAAACAAAACCCCAAGAAAAATAAAGCAAGCTCAAGCTCTTTTCACTATGTCATTTTAATTGCATCGACACCCAGAAATACACGTGCCAAGAGCCACCCATCCAAGAGGGCATCCTTCCATGGTGGGTCTCACTTTCACACTCCTTTCACTCAAAAAAAAAGAAAAAAAAGAAAAAAACAGGAAAAAATATATAATTATAATTGCACTGGTTGATGTACAAACATAGTCTTCCCTTTTCACACATTGGTGGGTTCTGCTGGAACAGGAGGGTGAAGCCCCAGCGCGTGCCTGGCGTGGCCACAGCAGCTTCCCAGGAAACGAAGAGTTGTACAAAACAGTATGAAGATTTTCTTACAAACTGCAGTGTTTACTGGTTGTTTTTTTGGGCTTTTTTTTTTTTTGTAGGTTTTCTTGTAAGTTTCAAAACTAGGTTTTGGGTCACTAATGGCTTGGTATCTTTTATCTACAGTAAATTTAGCATAAATTTTTATTTTTAGGAATGTGTAAGGCATTTTGGTAAGTTAACTGTAAGGTCCAGGGTGAAGACTCATCAAACTGAAGTCCCTTCCTTTGAACTGTCCTCTTTCCCCTGGAGAAGGAAAAAAGAAGTGGGTTACTCAACTGGCTCCACCTTTTTCTCATGGCAGCTCAAGCCCCAAAGCATTTCAGATAGGCCAGGTCCTGCCTTTGGGGCAGGGAGAACCTTGACCACTATCTCATGTAGTCCCAGGGTTTCCCAAAACCACCCAAATGGTTTCTGGCAGCAAGGGCCACCTTGCCTCCAGTTTTAAACCCCTGCCTGCTGCACGCTGCCCCAGGGCCTCCACCGGCATCAAGGGGAGGGCCATGGCCACCACCAGTACCGTTTGCTGAAGCTGTTCTTTCAACTTCTTCACCATTTCTCTCTCTTTGGCCAGTTGGTCCTGGGTAACCTTCAGTAGCTCCTGTAGTTTGGTTGCTGCCTGGCCCAGGTCCTTTGTTAATTTTTTTTCTTTTTCAAGTCTTTCCTACACGGCAGTCAAAAGAAGGCATCTGCCTGAGCCTCTCTTTGCTGCCTGGTGACCTTCCCCCCTTCAAAACACCTCAGGGTCTGCATTGAGATGTCTCAGTGACCACAGGCCAGGGGAACACCCAGTTCCCTCCTGGACAGGGAGAAGAGGCATCCCCCCAAAGCTACAGCTCTCTCTGGCCCCCTGGAGATGCCATGGGCTAGGACTGGATGGTTTCCCAGTGTGTGAAAAGCCCAGCCTGTGAGTGTTTGCTCAGGGCATCACACTAATCTCGGCCTGCAGGGATGCAGTGGCTGTGACCCTGCTGTCCTTCAGCCACGATGGAGCCCTCAGCCCTCTCCTGCAGGATAACCATGGGCCTCGCTTCCCCATCCTCAGAAATGATAAATCATGCCCTTAGTCCTGCTCGGACGTGACTTCTGCTGCCATGGCACAGCCAAATCACCTTGAGATGCTGGGCTTCCTCCTTGTCTGAAGCTGCTGCATGTTCAGCCAGTCTCAGCTTTTCCAGCTCTGCTTGCAAGCTGCGTGCTAAGCTCTGGGCCTGCAAAGGGACACACTCAGTAAGCACAGAAGCCAATGGTGCCAGTATCTCCCACACATCCTGCTCCAGCCATCCCCGAGTGCCCGCTGGGTGTGTCCTGCTGAAGAGCTGGGTGGTACAGACACATAAGGCATTGCTTGTGCTGATCCAGCTTCCACCAAGGAGATGGCATGTCTCACCAGGAGCTGCAGGAAACCCAGCTAAAGCCCTTAACCCTCAAAGGAAAAAGCTGGCACAAGACATGGGGGGCTGGAAGAGCCGAATTTGAGGGGCCAGTGATGCCACTTGGCTTTAGCATAGCTGCTGTAACAAGTCCCTCCCATGTAGGAGGGATTGTCTCACAGCCATGTCTGAGGTGTGGACAGTGATGGGGAAAAAGCCTTCAGGTTAATTCTTCAAATTAATTCTTGGGCTTCATTAGCAGCCAAGAAGCCAGGAAGGCTTTGCAAACCCTGGTATCCTCCTCGCCCACACCCACCTCCTCCAGCTCCCGTGCCAGCTTTTGCCGCAGCATTTGCTCCTTCTCCGCCAGCGTTTCGTTCTGCTCCAGCTGGGTTTTCAGCTGTGTTGAGAAGAGGGGAAAATGCCCAGAAATAAAATTTTAAAAAGACTCAAGAAATGAGCTAGCAGGGACATCACCAAGAAAGCTGGGCTGGACAGAAGAAATAAAAACGGAAGCATTCACCATGGCACCAAAGGGCAATAGGTACCAGCATCCCCCCTCTGCTGGGAGGTTGCTGACGGCGAGCGTGGGGCTTGGCTTAGCACAGCCAAATCTTGCTTGCTCCTCAGGCAGCACCAGCTGGGATGTGGGATGAGAGGCATCCCATGGAGAGAGATGTGCCTGGCAGGCCCCATGACTGGGAGAAGGCTCCACAGTTAACAGGATTAAAAGAGAAAGACAGAGCACTGCCACTGGCAAAAGGTGTCAGCCTGGAAGGGAACAGCTGCTGCTAATGCCCTCAGCCCAGCTCCAGCAACATTTATGGAGCCTCTGTAATCCTAATCCCCACTGGCTGGGAAGGGATCCCGGCACAGCTCTGCCAGGGTATTGTCCCCTTCCTCTGAGGAGCCCCAAGCTCTGAGCCCCACAGGACACTGTCACATGGCAGTGCTGGCCCAAGGGCTCGCAGCGTGTCCTGCCTGCATCCCCCAAACCGTGCCAGCCTGCTGCCAGGACAGAGGGCTCCCACGGGGAACAGCCTGGTGAAAGCCGACTGCTATGTTCCCTGTGGATACAGGACTGATGGGAGGGGGCTGGGCTGGCTGCCCCCCAGCACAGGATGGGACACAACACAGCAGTGACAGCCCTGAGCAGAGTCAGAGTGTGCAGCTCTCCATGCGCTGAGAGATGGTGACACAGGACAGGGACGTGGTTAAGGGTCACAGCCTCCACAGGAGAGGGCTCACCACCCCAGCCTCGAGGGGCGCAGGCTCACTTGGCTCAGCTTGTAACCCCACTATTCTCCCTCCTGTACGTGGCTCTTCACCTCACTCAGCTGCTGCCTGACCTGAGGGAGGAGCAGCAAGCCTGGCTTAGTGACACATCCCTGTGCCACAGCCTTCACACGACCCACGGGGGCCTACAGGTAAAGCCTGCCAGCTTCTTAGCTTGCACATGAGCTGGCATGTTTGGAAAACCACCTCAGTTTCTGCCAGAGCAGGACAGTGGTACCTAACCTGGGCAGCTCCCAGGGGTGCAGAGCACATGCTTCCACCTCATCTGCTCAGAGATGGACGGGTGGATGGATGGATGGATGGACACCCAAACCCCTGCCCCAGAGTGGCGTTGTGGTGACAAGTGTCCAGTGGTGGGGCAGCTAGGTTTTTCTGCTACACACCAGCCTGAGCAGGCCTTGCTGCTCTCCCTTCCTTCCCACCCCCATCACAGGAGGAAAGACAGGCAAATAAAAATCTCCTCCTGGGTCTCAAGCACTGCCTCTGAATGTGTGGTCCCCACCAGGTTTCCCCAAGCAATGGCTGTGCCTTCCTGCCCTCCCTCAGCCCCACAGGAAGGGTGCTGGCCCCACAGCTGGTTTGCAAATCAGCCCCAAGGACCCAGCAGGGCATTCCCCAGGGTCCCTCCTTACCAGGGCCAGCTCCGTGCTCTGCTTCTGCGTTTCAGTCTTTGCTGCCTCCAGCTGCTCCTGGGACTCTGACAAGAGCTGCCTCAACTGCCGAGGAGGAACAGAAAAGAAAAAAAAAGATGTCCTTTTATGCACTTGGTTTTGGAACTCTTTGGCCGAAGGAAGCTTTTTTATGATGCAACATCTTCCCAAAGAGGTCATGGTGGCCTCACGTGCTGATCTGCCTGCTGATGCCTGCTCAGAGAGACAGCCATGGACAGGTCTGTCTCACCTGAGCCACAGAGACCACACAGGCCACCCAGGAGCACCAGACAGCACCTCCATACAGATCTCCCTGACCCATCACCTTGCCCATGGCTCTCCTGGCTTTAGGAGTCTGCAACCCAGACTGGAGCAACCATTTCCATCCTTCTTTGCAAAGCTGCAGATCCCTGGGGCACTTCCCAGATGCCCAGGGCACTCCTCAAATCCTCAAAACGTGCATGGCTGCTGAGTCAGGGTTAGAAGAAGGTGAAGAAGGCAGCAGCCACCACACTTACAGCTCCAACTTCTTTTGTGTAGTTCTGGCGCTCGGAGCTGGCTGTCTCCAAGTGATTTTCCAGTTGTGTTTCCAGAAGAGAGGTGTATTCCTTTAACTGGGTTAAAAGAGAGGAAAGCAGGAGGGGGTTGATTGATTGAGGTCCAACACATCCCAAACATCCTACAGTCAAAGCCTGCCCTCCCCAAGGCAAGTCAGGAGATGGGGCCTGACCCAATGCAAGCACACCGTGTGCCTCTCTGGCACCCATGCAGAGACCTCCCCTCCCCAAAAAACCTCACCTGATCTGTGCTCTGCAGATCTGCTTTCAACTTCTCCACCACTCCTTCCAGGGATTTCAGCTGCAGGTGTGACTGAAGCACAAAGGATCAGAGAAGGACACTGAGCACCTTCGGCTCAACCAAAAACTGGCTGCTGCTTCACTCCCACCTCTCCCACTTCATCCTGCACCCATCAGGTAGAGGTCTGACATCCAAGGGGAGCTCCACAGAGGAGCTCTCCTTCCCTAACACACACAGGCCATAAATCATGGAGCAAGGCAACAGCTCCTGCCTGCAGTGTTTCAGGTGGCTGCAGTCAGGTTTCAACACCGGAGAAACCAGCACCAGACTCAGCACAAGCTTCCTGCTGAAAGCACTTTTTGGTTTGGAAGCAGCAACTTTCTGATGAGGTGGCATGGACTTCATTATTTAGAGGGGCCAAGCTGCCAGAAAAAGCACTTAAACCTGGGCTGGTTTTTGAAGAGGACTCCACAGATGCTGAAGTTTTCGGAAAGGAGGAGTTCACCTCCTCTCCACCGAGAGGCAGGATTGCTCTGGGAGCTGCCCTAGGCACCAGACGTTCTTCCCATCACGCACACCATCAGCAGCCACGTCACCCTGTGCAATCCTACACCAGCCCTCAGCAGTGCTGGCGCTGCAGGAGCCAGCAGCGGGCTGACAAATCAAACATCTCCTGTACAACAGCTTCCCCCACCTCCCTGCAGCCCCAGTTAACTCCAAAACCCCATATGATGGACGGGGAGCAGCCAGACCGTGGAAAATAGCTTAATCTTGGTTCTGCATTCAAGAGGGAACGTTCTACATGAGGTGGACTTTTTGTCAGCTGGCTTGGTGACAGGAGGGGTAGATTTGGGGAGAAAAGCAAGTCCCTGTGTCTCGGTGTTCCCAGTTGGCAGGAACACTTAGGGTCACCAACCAATTTATAGCCAACACACCCCCTTCTCCTGGAAGTCCAGCTCCAGGAGCACCAAAGCCAGGAGTGTCAGCAACACGCACCTTTTGGAGCTCCTCTTCAGAGGCTGTGAGCTTTGCCTTCCACACCTGCTCCTCCTCCTCCACACTCTTCTGCAGGTTTCGCAGCATCCCCTCCTGCGGGCAAAGCCTCAGCTGAGCCCAAACCTCCTCCAGCCCCCACCAGGCTGAGCAGGGTAATGCCTGGAAGCCTTGGCATACCCAAGGCCTCTCCAAGGATTTGGGCCAAACAACAGGTGAGAGATGAGATGCCTCAGGTGAGGCTGGGGGCTCCTAATCCCTCTTCTGGCTCAACCACCCTTGCTGTGTCTCATCCCATCACCACCAGGGAGGTTTCCAACACAATTAGGCTGAAGAGCTCTAGAAACTCATGTTTATCCTGTTCCTCTGTCTCACTGACAAATACTCTGCCACAGGGCAGGCCCCCCAACACACTGAGGGATGACCACCCTGAGCTCAGGGGCAGCCTGGGTTGTCAGGAGACCTCTCCAGAGGGATTTCCAGTGGGAAGCCAACACAGTGCAAAGGGCAGGAACTTACTGTCTCTGCGAGGATCGTTCTGTACTGCTCACATTCTGCTTGTAAAGTGCTTTGCGCTTCCTCTGCCTCTTTTAATTTAAGAGCTGAATCCTAAAAGGAGAGGGAAGAGAAGGAGAGAGAGATGAGGAGAAGAAACATGTGACCCTCCAGCACTCCCTCGCCCCTCCACTTTCCAGCCTTCACTTACTGATGGCTCTGTTGTGATCATCTGCTGCTTTAGCACACCCACGGTCTTCTCCTTAAACTCCTGTAGCCACGTGTCATAATCCTGAGTTTGGGAAAAAGAGAACAAGGAAAAAGGAGGATGCTTAGACATCTCTCCTTGCCATGTGGAGGAGGCTCTGGGGGGGCTGAGGAAGCCTGTCCCACCTGCTGTGAGGACATGGTGACTCCGGGGAGGGCAGAGAGCAGCGTCTGCTTGGTTCGCGTCTGGAGCGCATCCAGCTGTTGGGCCAGCTCTTCCTGAAAGAGGGACAAACTGCAATGGATGGAGGTCTTGGGCACCTGCTGGCCAGCCTGCCAACACTGGTCCTGCTTTTCTGTGCCTACAGGGCTGGGGAAACCAGCCAACACAGAAAAGTGCTGATGCTGGGAACCATGAAAATGTCACTTCCAGTTTAACCACCTTCTAGGTTCCCCAACCACGACCAGTGCCAGGGATGCACTGCCCTCAAGACAAATTCTGGAGGAGCCTGCAGCAGAGTTCGGCCAGCACTGCTCCTAAGGAGGCAGGCAACCCAGGGCAAGCCTCCCTGGTGGCTTGAGGAAGCTGAATGTTTCCCTTCCAACACCAGGGAAATGCCAAGCTCACCTTTGATTTTGTAGCAGCAAGCAGTTTTTCCTCACACGCCTTCTCCACCGTGGTCAGTGCTTCCATTGCCTTCCAGTTCTTTTCCCGAAGGTCCTGTGGAGACCACACGGAAGAGGGCAATAAGCCACATGCTGTGCCAAGGGCCACAAAGCTGCTTGCTGGCACTGCAGGGGATTTCAAAGCCTCTGCCTAGGGAACTGGGTTTGGTCAGGAGTCTTCCATCCCATGCCCACATGCATTCCTCTCTCCCCCATCTTTCCAGTGGCTCCACACGCCCCATTGCTCTGGCAGTGCCCTGGAGGGAGCAGGGCACAGCTGGATGGGGCAGGAGCTCCAGGAGCACGCTCAGGATGCCTGCAGGGGACACAGGCCAAGTGCAGGGATACAGGGTGGCCTCCACACAACTGACACCACCTTGCAGCAGAAGGAAAAGGAGCAGAGGAGCAGTGAAGGAGCCTTCTCAGGGATTGCCTTGGCCCTACCAGGGTAGGATCTCTGGCTTACCAGGTCCTAAACCTCCCAAGAGAACAGGGGACAGACATGTCACCTCAGGCAGCCCACCAGCTCCAGCTGCACAGCCTGCCAGGGGTACTCCTGCTCTCTGGCAGATGAGGCAGTGCCTCCAGGGCTCCGTGGGGCTGGACAGCCTCTGGCCACACCCCGGAGCCATCAGTAGGTGACCACGATGGGTGATGTCTGTCACTCACTGGGTGATGTCTGTCACTCACGTACGTTGTTTTTCACCTTCTGTTGCTCCACTGCCTCCCGCAGCTGCGTGGCTTCCCTTTCCAAGGCTGAGAGCTGGTTTGTCTTCTCCTGGAGTCTGGAAGGGCAGGATGCAGGAGTGAGCCTGAGCAGTCACCTCCCTCACGGGCAGCAAGCTCCCGAGATGGAGACCACAGCCCTTCCTATCCTGGTCTGCTCTGGGATCTACACACAGCAGGAGGAAGAGGGAGCACGACTAAAAACCACAGCCATGGCAATACTGGAGTGGGATCTGGTTTTCTACCCCCTTACCAGCAGCAACAAGCAATCGAGTAACTGGCTGGCTGTACACACACAAAAAGAGGAAGCAGCAACCCGATGCAAAGGCCAGGAATTCCAGCTTGCACAACTGGGACTGCTCCTGTCCACGGCTCATCAGGCTGAGAGAGCCCACAGCTCTGCATTTCGGAAGTATCATCCCACTATCTTGAGCAACCCTAAATCAGGGCTGCCAACTTGACACCAGAGAGCTGCAGCTTCCCTCCACGCCCTCAGATCCGCCACCTGCCCTGAAGGGACCCTCAGTTTGAGCAAACCAAAGTTCAGGTCCTTGAGAAGAACTAGACAAGTCTCTTGGGGTCCCAGGACACCTCAACAGCTGCCTTCCTTTCCAGGGATGCTGGATGCCTGCTGCCAGTGGGGGCATCTGAGAAATCTTCCCCCCATGCAGTGCCTGGGCTATGTTGGAGATGCCCAGCACATGGACGAGGAGCAACAGGCAGGACTCAAGACATGGGAAACTGCAGTTAAATGCCAGGAAACCTTCCTGTGCTGGGGTGTGGGGGAAGAGGTTATCAAACACTGGAATAGGGACCCAGAGTGCTGGTGAATCTCCATCCTTGGAGATACCTGGAAACATTTTAAAAATACTTCCTCTGGTTGGGCCCAGTCTTGAGCAGGGACTTGGATCAGAGACATCCCACACCCAGCACCAACACCAGCAGAACCTCCTACTCTGTAGGACTGGTCAGACTCCACGTGCCTGCCAGCAATTCAGTCCTACTTCAGAACAGACTGGCCAGCACCAGAGCCAATTACCATTTTAAACAGCTCTGCTGGCCAGGATTGACCTTGACTTCCCAGCTGGGCAACCCCAAGCCTGCCTGGAAGGCAAGAAGCCCTCAGCCACGGGCTCAGTGCTCGAGGAAGCCTGGGACACATGGACAGCAAGCTGGAGGTGCCACTGTAAGATGTGCACCTGGACCCACCTTGACTGCAGCTGTTTCATTTCTGCTTCATTGGCTGCCTGGAAGAGAGAAAGCACTTTGATTACCTGCTGATGCATGTCAGCCCTTTCTCTGGCATCCCAGAGCAAAGAACACAGGGATTGTGTAAGCAGTGTCACCCACTCCCCTCCTCCCACCTCAATTAAACGAGCACACAACCTGCAGGTCTCTGTCTTTTTCTGCCTCCCGTATCTGTCCTGCTTCCAGCAGAGCTTCGATGGACTTGATCCTCTCCAGAAGCTTTGTATTCTCCGAGCTGGCATCCTGCAGTTTCCCTTTCACACTGTCCAACTCCAGCAGCTTACTTTTAACCTCTGCCTCGGAGCTCAGCAGCTTGGCCTGCAGTTCTGTTGGAGGGAAGGGTGACAAACACTGTAGGGCACATGCAAACAGACACTCCCCACCCTGCTCTGTCCAAGCAGGATCATAGCCAAAGAAGCCTTGGCCATGGGTGCTTTGAGGAGGCACAGAAAGAGCAGGCAGGGATGCAGGACAGCACAGGAGAGAGGTGCTGGAGTAACATCCTGGGACAGAACCACGGACCAGCCCATGTCTTGCTCACACCAACACCAGGCAGCTTCACTCATCCCTAGATCTACTTGTCCTGCCTCAACTGGTTCCTCCAAGCTCTCAAAGTCTCCAGTCTGCCCCACAGCCCTCCCCATGCTGATCCCAGCTCCTCACCAGCAATGCTCTGCTGCTGCCCTTTGGTCTTTTCTGCGTCTGCCAGCAGGCTCTTGTAGCTGCTCTGGGTTTTGCGGAGCTCGTCGCTGACCTCATCCAGCCTCTTCTGCAGCATCACCTCTGCCTCCCGTTGGTAAGCCTGCACAGCAGGAAAAGAACGTTTCCTGGAGCGTGACAGACACCCCAGCCAATTTGAAGCAAAGCTTCATGTGTCACATAATCCTATTTTTAAGCTGTGTTTTGGGGGATTAAAGTCACTCTCCCCCCAAGCTCCCCCTGCGCACAAAGCATCCTGCGCTGTGCTCACAGTTTATCCCGTGCCAGCTCTCACGTTGGGAAGCAGACAATACCCAAATGTCTCAGTTCTGGGCCAACTCCCTGGCCAACCTCCCCTCTGGAGAGCTCTGAAAAGCCTCTCAGGGCCCTGGTTGAAATCACCCCAGCCCAGCAGAGAGAGGTGCTGGCATGGGGCTTTGCAGAACGGAGACACCCGACCACGTTTCCACATGTGGAGGAATTTTCTGTGCAATTTGGGCCAGGGAATACTTCTTTTTTTCCGTCATAGAAAGCAGCAAGGAAGAGGCCTGGTCAGGGCAGGCATTTTGAGGGGGAAAGCAAAGGAGAAGGATGAGTTGCAGCTTTACAGCTACAAGTGGCACCCTTGCAGAGGGAGAAACATTGCTTTTCATGAAGGGGACAGGAAAAGGTAAACCAACAGGCCTGGCTCTGTCCAAGGGATGCTTCCAGCACCACCAGGAAAGCAGAGCTGCTCTGTTTTTTGAGGATTTGACTCTATATCCTCAGCTCAGAGCTCCAGGTGTTACTGTGGAACACATTCTCCCTAGCACCTTAAGCACATGACTTTAGAGTCTTCCAGCTAGTGTGATTTATTTAATTAGCATTAAGGTGTGCAGCAAGCTGACAGCCCTGGAGTTCTCCCAAAAGCATGTCTAGGAACTCCAGCTTTGAGCCAGGAAGGCAGCTCCTGCCTTCACACCAGCTGTGTGCTCACATCACCCTCCCTGTTCCTCACCTGCAAAAGCAGCAGGAGCCAAATGCAGCCCACCCAAAGGAGATCCACATCTTCAAGCACACAAAAGATTAAGAGCAAGGATATGGAAGGCCCCTTGCTCTAGGAACTCCTCTACAAAAGAATTTTGGCATGTGCAGATGAAGGTCTCCTCCCCTAGAGCTTCTTCTTGAAGAGGCCAGAGCAATTCAGAGGCCACAACACATTCCTGAGGACATCCCTCACTCTGTCTGCTACACTGGGATTAATGCTCCCAGCACACAGCTTAGCAACATCCCAGCAGGATCCCAGCAGGAGCACTGTCAACATCCCAAGGAGATGCTCTTCCCTATGTGAGTCCACTCTGCCTGCCAGCAGCACACCTCTGTGTGCACAGAAGCTCTGCTTGGGAGGTGTTCTTCCAACACCCCTGAAAACCCCAAACCCAGCCACACCCTGGAAACAACCAAAAAAGCCACAAGCTCCATCTCCTGCACCTGGGAGAGCGAGCAACAGGCTTAAAACCATCTGAGTTTGAGAGAGAGAGCACCTGCAGAAGAATGGCTTCAACCAGGGTATCACACTCCCTGGGCTCTGCTGGTGATGCTGCACGAGGCGCACCCCGACGTGACAAGCTAATGGGGGCAGAGCAATTAGGAAGCCTGCCAGGCACCGTCCTTCCCACCCATGGGCATTCATCTCCCTCCTAGCCCTTCCCATGGCCAGGTGCATGGATCCCCTGCCATTCAGCCACCCATCCCTGCCAGGAGAGCAGGTCTGCCGGTGCCTGCCTGACCTGCAGCTGCTCAATTCGCTTCTCCGAGGCCGCCGCTTTGATCTCCCAGCTCTTCCTCTGCTGCTCCTCTTGCTGCAGCACCTCCGACTTCTCAGACAGCTCTTTCATCAGCTTGCTGCACTCCTGCCTCAACTTGGCCAGCTCAGCATTTTGCCTGCAGCAACAGAAGCAGGGTTACTTCAGCCCACAGGCCAGAAAAGTCTCTCTGGTGTTGGCTGGGGGAAAACACATCCTCCTGCGGGCCTGATACAGGACTTGGAATGGTGAACTTTGTTTGCCTGTTTCTAGGACACTCCTGGTCCTTCAGGGAGGGGGTGGAAAGAGCCAGCAAATCACTTTAGAAAAGTCCTGTTTCAGTCACAGGAGACATTCCTTTCTTATGAAGTAGAGGACACATGGATCTGTGTTCCCAGACACAAGAGGAAGCACTACAGCTGGAGTCCACTCTGTAATTATTTGCCTGCTGTTAATCGCCAGTCATTTCAGACTGTCCATAAAAAGGAGTGTGAAATTCTTCTACCTAGCTCCTATTTGTTCTGCACACACTGCGCTGGGCTCTGTTCTGTGCAGCATCACTCCCATCAAAGAGCCAGCTGCATTTCTCCACAAGTTTGAGAGAATGAGCTCCCCTACGGGGGAAAAACACCACAGTGCCTTCTCATCCCCTCTCCCCTCTCCACTGCCTGTTGGTTCTGGCATCAGCACAGGTGACTCCAAAGGAAAGAGGGATTCCCTGCCCTTTCACTTGGGAAGAACATCCTTATTTCTCCTGGTGCACCCCCAAAAGCCATTTGGCAAGCTCTTCCTCCCTCATTCCCTCCTCTGCCTCCAGCTAGTTGGAGTGTCTGTAGAAGTACCTTTGAGAAAGGCGGTGGCCAAGCCAGGGTTTGCCAGAGAGCAGCCCCAGGCTCTGCCCCGCACCCCAGCCTTACTTGCTTTCCATCTGGCTGGTAGCCTGGTTGAGGGCATCCCTCAGGATGGAGTTCTCCTGCTGCAGGCGAGCCAGCTGCGTGTTGGGGCCGTTCTCCAGCTGTTCCTGCAGGGTCCGGATCTAGAGGAGCCCAGTAGGGGTTAATGCCACCACCAGCCCTTTTGCTCCCCCTGTCGAAGCCCAGGAGATGAGCAGGAGGGAGGGACTGGCAATGCAGGGTAGTGTCTGCTGATGTCGACAGCCCCCAGGGGTGTAACATCCCATGAGAATGCTCCACGTGCCTCTTCTCCCTCGAGCACCACTCCCTCGCCCCTCCCGAGGCTCTCGCCCCCTCCCACAGCTCAGCCTTCTCCAGAAGGTCACACGTGTGCCACTAGCAGCCACCTGGCAGCAGCAGGAGGCAGGTGCAGAGCACGGCCTGGGGCTCACCTTGCCCTGGAGCTGCTGGGTCTCGCTGACGTGGTCCTGGTAGCTGGCCTGCATCCGCGCCTGCACCGCCACGATCTCCCGCTCGCGGGCCAGCAGCTGCTCCTTCAGCTTGCCCTCCACAGCCACCGACTTGGCCCGCTCGGCCGCCAGCTCCTTCCAGGAAAGGAGGCCCCCAGTTAGTCCTCAGAGCACAGGTTTCCCCATTTTAAGAGGATGTGGCCTCCTAGCTCAGCAGACTACAAAGTTTAGCCCTTTCATTGCTGCCCCCACGCCCAGGTACATTTAGCACTTACATTTCCTCCTGCATTTTGTTTTGGCCTCTGTGGCCACTGGATGCCACTGTTGTTCCATGTTGTGCCAGCTAAGAGAAAGGAGTAAGACAGCCTGGAATTTTATTTTCCTCCCCCAGGATAAATAACATCACACAACGTCTGGGGCAAAGCAGAAAAATTAAGCAGATGGACTTGACAGCCACAAGTTCAGCGTGGCAGGGATCTGTTCTGCCTTCAACACCCAGAAAGAGGTGGAGGCAGGGGGCTGAGTCAGGGAAGGGCACCGTAAATAGGATCAGGCTCCTTACAAAGGCACCTTCTCAGCTCAGGGGATCTGAAACAAGGAAGGATTTGCTTTTCTCCCTAAAGGAGAAGAAAGCTGCAATCTCTTACAGAAAGGGTTTTCCCCTGCTTTTCCCATGGCTGCCAGCGGGCACTACCCTGCGGTTCTTTGGGCTGGCATCTCCCCAGACTGGAGCAGGCCCAAGAGAGGAGGGCAGGTGGGGATCTCCTCCCCTTTTTGGGAAGAAAACAGCCAACAGGTGAAGGGCCCAAGAACCCCTGGGCTTCACGTGCAAGGCAGCTGAGATGTGGGGAGCAGGAGGCACATGGAGAGCCATCATGAGCAGAGCCCATCCCGGGGATGCCAGGAGGGCCACGCAGGGCTTACCTTGCTCAGCTCCCGCAGTTTGTTCCTGGCAGCAGCTGCATCCTCCTGCTCGGCAGAGAGCTGCTTCTCCTTCTCCTCCAGCTGGCGTTTCAGGACAGCAACGGGGTCACCCTTCTGCGTGGCCTGCCAGCATGGGGTGGCACATCAGTGGGGACCACCACCTTCAGACCCATCCCCTCCACCCCACACGCATGACATCCTGCTCTCTGCTCCAGGGGAAAATTCAGCTGCGCTCTCCAAGACACCCTCAGGGCCAGCCTGCCTGAAAATGGGGTGCCTTCCCTCCCCTTGCACCTCCTGAGGCTCAGCAGAGCCCTGGCAGAGCCCTACCGTGTGCCAGGTGTCCTGGACGATTCCTGCTTTCTCCGTCAGGATCTCGATGAGCTGCTGGGCCTCCCCCTCACTGAACACCATGCTGCTGACCGTGGACACAAGTGTCTTGTAGGGCAGGTACAGGGCCCCATCCGAATCTGTGGGTGCTAGGGAGGAGAGAGGAGGGGTTGGGACTTCTGGGGACAACAGCAGAAATATGGTATCATCTCAGCTGGCTTCAACCCCACAACTGCCATCTCAAATCTTCATCCACTCAGATTTCCAGAGTCACATCTGGTACCTCTCTGAGTGAGAGCAGTAGAAAAAGTGCTGGAGATGACACCACACATGTGCTCCTTGAGTCAGCTCTCACCTCTGCCTGGCTCAACAACTGGTCCCAGCACCTGCTACCACCCTCTACCAAACGGAGAGATTCTCAGCAGGAGCTGGGAGTGCTCTGCCAATGCCAGGGGGCTCAGACATGTTGGGCATCAGAAGATGGACTGCACCAAAACACAACCTTGCAGAAGGATGTCACTCCACGCAGTGGTGCCGGTGACAGCGAGGTCATATCCCACCTTTCACCAGCCAGGTTTGTTCCAGCTCTTTGCTAAGGGAGCAACGTGACTCCAACCCTTCCCCTACCCCTCTGCTAACCTGGGAAAGCCAGGGAGCACCAGGGGCCGTGATGCTGTTGTAGGACCTCAGTGCACATGGTCACGATGCACAGACGGTGGTGGGCAGTGGTTTAGGGGTTCCTGCACTGTATCTATGGCCCAGTGGGCTCATCTTCTTAGGAAATCACAGAAGGAAAAGCAGTTTGGAGTCCAGCAGCTGCAGAGCCCCTGAAGTCATTAACACCAGGGTCTCTTGAATACAAAGCTTTGGATGCCCCAAGCAGCAAGGTTCGAAGAAGAAGGAGAAGGAGGTGCTGCAGGTGTTGGAGCAGAGATTCTCCTCTAGAGAAGGGAGCCCATGCTGGAAGAGGTTCATCCTGAAGGACTGCAGCCCATGGAAGGCCCCACACTGGAGCAGGGGAAAGGTGTGAGGAGGAAAAAGCTGCAGAGAGTGGCTGTAACAAACTAACCACAGTCCCTATCCTCCTGCACCACTCACGAAGGGGAGGTAGAGGAGCCAGGAGGGAAGGAGTGAAGCTGAGCCTGGGAATAAGAGTAGGGGGGGAAGGTGTTGTTTTAATTTTGTCTCTGTTTCTCATCTATTTTAATTAGGAATAAATTAGTTTTCCCCAAGTCGCGTCTGTTTGGCCAGTGACAGTAATTGCTGAGGGATCTCTGGTAGATCCATTTGGGATGGCAGCAGCCAACTCTGAGTTCCCAGCCACAGCCACTTCCCAGCAGCGCAGCCGGGGCAGCTCCACCCCGTTGTGCAACCGGGGCTGAGGCTTGGCTCACACTTTCCTCACGCTGGCAACTGCAGGGCTGCAGGACAGCACACGGCATCCCCGGCTCAGGCCTGCTGCCTGCAGGGACACACCAGGCGGAATTCCGACCCTCTCCAGGTGGAGTGGTGGGAGGGAGCTTTGCAAAAGGCAGGAGCTGTGTGAATCCCACCCTGCAGCGGGCACACGGAGCCAGGGCAGCCTGCCAGGCTGTGGCACAAGGACACACCAGTGCTGACACGGAGCCCAGGCTGTGGCACAAGGACAC
>VWZT01007021.1:106694-176556 GCA_013397055.1 Pachycephala philippinensis | reverse complement strand
GGGCGGGGCGGCGGCGGGGCCCTCCCCGCGGGGGAACGGGGCTGTTCCGCCGTCCCTCCGCTGTCTCTCTCCACCGTCCCTCCGCCGTCCCTCCGCCGTCCCTCCGCACCGCCCGCGGCTGCAGCGGCGCCCGGGGCCGGGGGAGCCCCGCGGACTTTTGCCCCCGGGCTGAGCTGCCGGCCATCGGTGTGCGCCGGCCGTGGCTGCCCGCCGGCCTTGCCCGGGTGTCAGCGTCATCCCTGGGGCACAGCGGGGAGAGGGTGCCTGGGGAATCCGGGGAGCTCTCAGCCAGCCGTGGGGGTGCTGCTCCACGCTGGTGACCCTCCTCAAGGGCTCGGTGTGGACCCGAAAGATGCCTGGCCCCAGCGAGAGCCTTTTTTCAGGGCTTGCAAACGCTGTGTGGTCAAACAGCGCTGGGACTGGTCCATCACCCACCGGTTTGCAGGTCCCAGGATAGGGAGGAAGCTGTGGCCACGATGGCCACTGCCAGCTCAGATGGTCTCTGTCCTCTTGGCACATGCCTTCCGTGTGTCTCCTGGCCTGCTTGTGACCTCGCATGGCAAGATTTATCACTCAAGTGCCTTTTGCACCAGAGGGAGTTTGCTATCTGGAGGTGACTTGGATGCCACAGTACCTTGGAAATTAAAAAGTAAAGGTTGGAAGGGACTCTGTTCATGTCAGAATGGTTCGCTAGGCTGAACCATTGGAGAAGAGCCAGAGCATCCTCAGGAGATGCTGCACCCTGCCAGTCTGCAATAAAAACATGAGAACCATCTCAGGCCCATCTCCTCAGGAACGTGTGTCCACAACCAACCAACCCCCGACATCCAACCAAGCAGGAGTGTGAGGGTTGGCAAAGAGGGTTGGTCTGACAGAGCAGAGGTTTGCTGCCTACTCTGTAACACACAGGTGGCATTGGCTACAAAAGGTCTGGTCTTGCGTGGGAATATGTCTCACATGCCTCCACATCTTCAGCCAAGCTCAGAGCCGTCTCTTTCCCTACCCTGCATTCTCCTTGGCCACATTGTGGTGCACAACCAAGCTTCTGCACGGGCTGTGGAGTAAGAAAGGAATCTATTAAAAAAGTGTCTGTGAGGGAGTGATAATTCACCATCACAGCAAAGGCTGTTGGGACCTTCCAGCCTCCTGGCTTGGCACATCAGTATTATTGTATTTCAGTGGCCAGATCTTCTCAGGGGGTGGCCATTGGGGCTGCTCTCAGTGGTGTTCCTGGGATTTACATCAGCTGCCACTGGATCGTCACCCCTGCACGGAGAACAAGCCGTGCTATTGAGGCCAGGCTGGGGAGGGCAGCAGGTCCTGCCCGCAGCCTGGTACATCTCGACACAACGGCAAGGGGAGAATGAGTGACTGTTTCATGAGGGCTGATGTGGTGGCAGAAGAGGAGAAATATGCTAATGGAGAAGCATTTCAGCTAATTATGATTGCACAGCTTCTGCAGAGAGACCTGAAATAGGTGCAAATACTTTTCAGCACTCCTGAGAACTTGGAGGCTCTTTTGGGTTTTCTTTTGCGGCAGGGCAGGGCTCCCCACTTCAAGCAGGACCTGGGCTGGGAAAACCCATGACAGCCATGACGCCTCCAGGGAAAGGCATAAAGGTTTGGGATCCATCTCTGCCTCAGTCCACCTGGGATCATCAGCACATTAAACTCCCCAAGGACTTTCTCCAAACCAAAGCACTTGGATGCAGGAATGCAGGGGTTGAACAGCACTGACGTCCCAAGCCCTTATAGTCCCCATTTCCCTGGCTACATCCATGGTGGAGCATGCAGCCAGGCACCCCTTCCAGCCCCCTGCCTTGCCATGAGCATCCTGGGATACCAGGGCTGTTCTCTCATGCCTGCTGGCTGTGAGAGATCCGAGGTTGGGCTCTCTTGAGCTCTCTCAGAAGGCACTGAGTACTTCAGTGTTCGCTGGGGCAGGGACTGGCATGCACAGCCCCAGACAAGCACCGAGGGTATGGAGAGCTGGGCTCCCTCTCACTATCTCCAGCCAGTTGAACAGTTGAGTGTCTGCTTCAGCATGGAACAATAATGAGGGCAGAGCAGTGGGGAAATGCGCAGTGTGGGGTGAAACCCCCGGCAGACAGAGCTGAGATGTGAGCCTGGGTATCCTCTGCCACCGTGGCACAGATGTGCTCAGGGGATGGCTCCCTCCACTCCTTCCCCAGCTGTGTTTGGGGTCTGTAGACAGATGTCTGAAACCCTTGCTTGCCCTCTGTTCCCCAACCCCAAGGGTGGCTGGAAGCTGACTCATTCCACAGCGTTCCTCCCAGCACCCACAGTCACCATTGGTCTATTCTTGGGTCTTTCCCCCCAATTTTTTAAGACGTCAAGTCAATACCTCCCATCATGGTGTTTCCCTCTGATTCTTGCACATGTGCTGTTGATCCAGGCTACTGGGATAACATATTATCAGAGTAATTTGATTTCACCTTCATAATGAAGGCATTCTCCTTAAATACTAGTTCTCCCAACTCCTGCCCAGAGGCAGTATCCAGCCTAAATCCAGAGGTCTGTGTACCCTGTTGTTAAAACAACCAAAGTGCTGACAATTTTCCACGGTCGTCTTCAGTACTAGAAAGTTTTTTCTTGGTTCAGTTTGAAAATCGCTTGCTCCAGCTCAAGTTTTTCAGTTTCTAGTTATTTTTGCATCCACAAGTCTTTGGCTGTTGGTGAAGAAGCTGTTGTTTAGCCCTGGAATGGCTCCAAATCTTTCCACTGGGTGTATTAGTTATCCTGAACTCCTAACCATAGCTGGGGTATTTTTAGCTCTGCACAGCAGTCATCAAACAAACGCTGCCACAAGGTCTGCAGGACTCCCTGAGGTCCCCAGCAGCCCAGCTCCTTCTGAAGCTCCAGGCTCAGTTGTGCAGAGATGACCATGAAATCCCACCTGGGGAGCCAACCAGGACCGTGACCAAGTGCTTTGTGCCATCCCCATGTGATCCACATCCAGGCTGTGGCCGAGCACACGGACAGGCACAGCTCGTGCTTTCCTACAGGAGAGCAGGGAGCTCTGCCTGGCCTTGGTGGTGCCCTTGTGGAGGTGCAGAGGTGCTTGCCCCCTCCCCGCCCCACTCCCACCCTGGAATACTTCCTGCTGCAGAAATACACCAAAAAGCTGGTGGGAACAAGAGCAGAGTACCCCTTGCTCCAGACTCAGCTGCTGCCTGCTCTGTGGACGTGATGCTGCATTGTCTCCTGGCCAGGCTGATCCTCCAAGTAGCACCACAGCCACACTCAATCCCTTTGAAGACTCTGGAAGCAGCCTCCCCTTTTTCATAAAAGAAGGAATCAGTCTGTCTGGCCTCCCCTTGGCTCCCTGGCGGTTCCTCCCAGCCTGCGTGCCGTGCCAAGCCCTTGCTGGTCTGGATTTAATAAGCAACGGCTCTGCTCCAGGGATGGAAATTAGAGGTGGATGCTGCAGCAGAGCGAAGTGCAGGGACACGGTGGCAAGAGCTTCTGGATCCCTCCTCGCCCGTGTTTCTGCAATGGCACAGCCGAGGCCTGGCTTAGGAAATGCACTGTGCCACAGCTGGATTTGCATCTGGAGCAGGGTGTACCTCCCGCTTGGCCTCCTTGTTTTTCCACCTAACTCCACACGGGATCGGAAAATACCACTGGAATATGAAATATGAACCAGGACCTGCAGGATGACCCCATGTCAGTGGGCTAGCAGCCAGAGCCCAGTGGGACAGCCCAGTTCCCAGCAGACACTAAATCCCTGTGTCTTTGCAGCTGGGCTTTGCCCTGGGCGTTTGTAAAATAACACTTTTCTGGGAGCACTCCTGGTGTTCACGCCTTAGATCTCCGTTCTGCTGTTCCCCTGTCCTGACAGCTCTGCTCTGTGAGGTGCCCCAAATGCTGGCAGGAGGAGTGCAAGTCAGGTAGTCACCAGAAGCCAAAAGTTCAATGAGTTCATCTTTGGGTCCACTGACTATTGTTAGAGAAGTAGATTCGTAAGGAGCTTGGAGCTAAATCAGCTGATGAAGGGTTTGAGAAGGGAACCTCTTTCTTTCCTCCCCAGTTACTTCCCGTATTGCCCACTGGCCTCATTGCAGCACCCTTCCTTCTGCCCTTGTGGCCATAACTGAGCTCCCATTCAGATGGAAGCCAGTCTGAAGTTGGTGGAATATTGCTATGGGCCATCTCAAGGCATGATGACAAATGTGCTTTGTAATGGGGCAAGGTCAAATATTTGTGTGCTTCATCCGTGCCTCCATCCATCACTGGAGATGTTTAAAGCAGAACTTAAACCTGTTCTGTGGGAGAATTCACTTACACAGGTTCATCTCCACAGAGGGAGGGTTGTGAAGCTACACCACCCCCTGTGGCTCAGCCAGCAGTGAAGGAGTGTTAAATCCATCTGATTTCAGACCCCCAGATGTATCTTCTGTGGATAAGGCTTGACACCAAAGAGATCTGCCAGCCAGTAACTTCATGGAAGCAGCTCCCGCTCTCCTTGGCACTCAAGAGCCATGAAATCAGGGGCCCCTGATTACTCGCTCTGTGTGTGTCTGTCTTGCTGGCACTTGGAAAATATTTCACGTTCTCCTGTTAATTCTTTCCCAGAACTTTGCATTGTTTCAGCTGAGAACAATTCTTGGCAGGAGGAGAGCAGGAGCAGGTGAGTGACTGGCAGAGGATGTGCTGGACAGGCTCAGACCCTTTTAGGATGGCTTGAGGTACCAGGGACGTGCCCCTCAGCCCATGCCAGAAGTTAACATTCCCTCTGCCACGATGACAGGGAGCGGGATGCACCCGTGTCCTGTCTGCTGTTGGTCTCCATCCAGCACATACCATGGTCCCCCCAAACCTCACGACAAAATTTGGGCTGTTCGGGGGTTTCCATGCATTGGTGACCTGCAGTGCATTAGGACCAGCTCTCGGTAGCCTCAGCATCAGCCTAAGGTTACTCAGAAAGGGCAGCTGGTGCACTGAGTGTGGCTGGATCTGTCCAGATGTGAGCTGTGATGCTGCAGTGAAAAACGGTATCCCTGTGCCAGAGCGGGCTTGTAACAGGAAAAGCCAGCCTGAGGGCAAAGCGGGAACACAAGCTAATTTGGGAACACAATGGTTATGCTAATCAAAACACCTTCCAGAGGAGAAGGGAAGGAAATTACCTAATCCCTCACTATGCAGCCTGGTGTCCCTGTGCCCAGGCTGAAGGACCAGGGCTGTGCACAGCTTGGAAGAAAGGGCATTTCCATCCCAGCAAGGAAAAAATCCCTGGGACCTCTTCCCTCCAGACCCTCTCCAACCACATTGGATGGAGAAGAGTCCTCCTCTTCCCATCCCCAAACTGGCTTTGGGTCCAGAAAAATTCATGCTTCTCTTGAAAGTTTGGCTAGACACAAACTTACGTGACTCAGGAGCTTAGCAAAAAACTTCATCAGAATTTGGAAGATCAGCTGAGAAGGGTTGAAGAAGTTCAGGGATGTGCAGCCTGTCGTGCTCCACTGCCAACAGACTGGGATGGGGCAATCGCTGGCTCTGTCAAGGGAACTCTTCCCACTTCCCATGGATGATCTTAGCAGGGTTCATGCTCATTGCCTGACTCAACATCTGGAAACTGTAATCCAGCTGAAAACAGCCCAGGAAGGCTCTCCTAAGAAGCCACGAACAAGCACAGCTCCCAGCTTTGAGAAATCCCAGGGCATGGCCCCAGATGGAGAATGTAAGGTGTTTTGGGGATGCTGGTGCTACAGAGCATGAGTAGAGGACAACAGTGCACTTTCAGCATTAAATAAAAACCCTCAAAGTGCCTCTGGCTTAGAAGAAACACACCTCAGCTGAGGACAGGCTCCCCTGGTTGAGGCTTACCCATGGTCCCAAGGCTCCTCTGCCTATTGCCCCCACACCTCCAACGTGAAACCCGTGTGATGCCTTTCATCCCCTGGCTGAAGCCAGGAGCCAACAAGGAGAAAGTGTAAGCCATGTCCAGGGTCAGAGGTTCGGATGCACCTGGAGGGACTGCAAAATACAGCCACAAGAGCCATGAAGGGAAAGCCAAGAGGTGAAGGGGTTTTTCTTCTGTTCCATGAAAAAATACACTCTGTAAGTGGCATGGTTTTTTGGAGGAGAAGAACCCCTTCACAGAACATGGAATTTTCTTCTCCCTTCATCACTCCAGATTTTATGTGGCTTTCTATGGAGAAAAGAATTGACTTGCAATTTTTTCCCTTTGTTTTTGTCCTGTTTGAATGTTTCTCCAGCCCACAAAGGGACACCTGTGGAGGGTGGCACTGGTCTGTGAGACAGCAGTGGAGGGGAGATGGGAAGTCATCCCTCTGGTGTGATGGGGGGGACAGAAACCTTCACTCTCTGAGCTCAACACCACCTGGGCTAACACAGCTCCCACCCCACTGCTCATTCCTCTGCTCCTGTGCACCAGCAAAAAGCGGCCAAGCCCTCCACCTGCATTTTGTTAAACCTCTTTATTTCCATGTCACTTCAAGCCCCCTCCCCTCCACATGAATCTTAGAGTGAATTTCTCTTGCTGGGTACAGGCATCCAACACACACCCAGTGTTGCAAAGAGGACTTTGCAAAGGGCCAACAGCCTCTCTCTGTCTCTACAGAAAAAAAACTTACTTTAAATGTCCTGGGATCTGCCTCATCAGCATTGAAATGTATCAGAAGGTCTCTAAAACAAACACACCTAGGGATGGTTATTTACCCAGAGAAGCAGGAGAAAAAGAAGAAAAAAGAAGAAAAGAAACAAAAGGAGAAAATTTTTTTAAATTATAACTTTTTAAGCAGTTTCTCTTCCAAAAAATGTAGCTAGAAACCTCAGGCTTGGGGTTAAATGTGCGTGTGAGGTGGCACTGAATAATGCCAAGGTAAATCCTAGCTCTGAATTAGTCTCCTTAGAGCAGAGCCATGTACCTGCACATTGCTGTCCAAGAACATGCTGTGCTCTCTGGCTGCACACAACACTTTGTACTCAGACTCCTGTCTCTGAGCAGAAAAGGGATTTTTATATTAGCAAATTAAAAAAAAAAAAAGGCCTCCTCTCCAAGTACATATACAATTACACCTAGGTGCCAGACTGACATTTTGGCCAGGTGAGGGGCTTGAACCTGTTGCTAAACGTGGGTCAAAGCAAGCCCCAAAACTTGCTGCAGGAGCACAATGTGAAGGCTCATGTTGGAGTGTCAAAACATCGTGTTTGGGACTTGCGGAAGGTCTCTGGGAGTGCAGGGGGAAGCTGGAAGTTGTGGGAGGAGTTCAAAGTCCAGTTTCAGGTTTGCCAGAGGTATCTCTGTTGTCCCCCCACCACAGCACAACAGCCGAATTGACACTCCAGGGTCGTTGCTTGTGCCATCCCTGTGCTTGGCTCACCTGCTCCTCACATTTTAAGTTCCTTGGATACTCCTGCACCACTTCTCACACCAGTGACTCCAGCCTGGCCTGACACCTTGCAGCTATCACCTTGTTTTCCAGGTGTGCTGCAACAAAACCTGCCCTGGAGGGGAAGGCACATCCCCAGCTGCTCACACTTGGGCTCTGCTCTCCCAGCACGGCCCTGAGCACTGGAAAACCCTCAGCTCACATTAAAAGAGGACTTTTGGCCAGCAGTCCCCTTGGCAAGGGGCAGTGTTATTTGGTATTTGACAAGGGCCTTAAAAGTAAAACTGGAGCAAAGGAGGTTGAATGGGAAAGCTGGGAATCAGGTCACCATGACTCTGGTCAGTTTGAAGTGCTCTGACACAGCAGAGCCGGCCCGTGGACAATGGCCTTTGGCGTGCTCATTCCTCCCGGGAGCTGAGTGTGGATCCCTCCCAGCCAGCACAAGTGCTTCCCATTTCCACTGCCAGGGGCAGTGACTCTGGTAACTCTCTTCATATGGCCTAATTAACCTCTGGGAATGGCTTATAAAGAACAACGTGTTGTAAAATCCAAATATTTAGTTGTGCCAGAAGTGCCAAGATTATCTTTAACAGCCCCCACAGTGAATCCTTTCAAATAACACATTTTGGGGTCTCTCTGACATAGCAGCACATGCTTAAAATTTAACAGAGAACAGGGAGTTACACTTCTCAGGCTTTTTCTCAGCTGTCCTGGTTAGATACACATACATGTATTTATACTGCAAGCTGTACTTTGACTCTGTGTACTTGAGAGAAATACAATGTAAAGTTTGTCTGCATTGCTGCCTCCACTCCTATTTGTATTTTAAGGACCTATCTTGACTCCTGGATGAGATGCCTTCTCCTAAAAGTGTCACATTTCCATCAATACCTAAAAAAGCAAGAACAGGCACTTGTCAGCCTGCCCTGGTTCAAGTGGAAAAGCAAGTCACAGACTCGTTTGCAGGTCTGTAGGTATTACTGAGGGCACTCTTGTGATCATCAAAGCCTTGCTCAACCATCAGCACCTGTGCTCCTGGGTGGAAGGTTGGTGTTTCCAGTCATGGCTCTCCATCGTCTGATGGGGCTCCAAGGAGGAGGATCCACAGGAAACACAGTGACTCAGATCTGTCCAGCCTCTGCTCTCCAAACTCCCCCCTCACTTTGGGTTCCTCTGTTTTTAAATGTCAGGTCATGTTGTTCTTCAGAAGCTGCTGAACACCTACAGCCAGGGCTTTCACCAGAAAATTTTCCTCATTTAATATTAGCCAACCAGAACATCTGATTTACCCATGCTTATTTATTCATTGAGTGTATTGGTGAGGCTACATTTATTAATTCAGGTAGTTGAATGTTCTGCCCTCCTCATGTGACCAAATAAACAGGGAATAATCTCAGAGCAAACATCTCTTCCAGGGAGCAGATGCCTTTGTGAAAGGCTGTATGAGGCTCAAAAAGAAAGGAAGAATATTAATAATGCTGCCTGATGCTCCTGAACCTTCTCTAACTGCACCAAATAATTTGCAAGGGGCAAGTTCATAGTGGATCTTGTGAAGTTTTAAGATTTACACGGGGCCAGCTGGAGAAGGGGACACCCAGGGACGTGCACAGCCGATTTTGAGAGAGCGACGCCGCTCCTGTACCAGCAGCTGCCGGGAACAAAAAGTTTTTGCAATCAGCCAGCGGGAGTTAAAGAAGAAAGCAGCCTGGCAGTAAATATACTTAGCAAATTCAAACAGTGAAAGAGTTCCAGGAAACTGAGATAACCCTGCAGGCACAAAGATCCTGATCCAAAGCCCACGGAAGTTGGTGGAAAAGAAAATCCTGTTAGCTTTTAGATGAAGCCCAAGGAAAGTCAAATAAGAGGTCTGGTCCCAATGAGTCTGTAATTCTTCCCAATTAAACAGCCACACAAGTCTCACACACCTTCCCTGGCAGCTCCTCCCTTGCAGCTTGGCCCCCACAATGGGAATTTCTACTCATGTATGTACCTACACATACATTTTTTGCTCACAAGCTGCTCCCCTGGCAGCTCTCTGGTGTGACTTTGTCACAAGACTGAGCATTTGGCGTTTCTCCTTGAGCTTCCTGTAGTTACATGGGTATTTAAAGATTTCCAAAGGCAGGAAAAACCCCTGAGCAACCCCAAAAGCAGCACATTTCCACGTAACCTCACAGTGCTCAAAACCAGGGTGTGGGATCCATGTGTCACACAGCAGGGACCTGCATCCCACAGCACAGAGAGGACACACAACAGGAGCAGCCAGACAGCTGCCAGGTTGAATAAGGCACACTTTGCAGCAGGGTGCAAAACCCTAGCTTAAGTAGGATCCTTGTTTTGGCTGCTCAGCAGCCAGTGGACCTGGCTGAGCACTTTACTTTTAAAATAAAATGTGGGGGGTTTTACTTCACTCCTTTTAACTGCAATAGCCTGGAATAAAAATTAGCAGTTAGACAGCGCCTGCTCCAGAGACCACTGACATCAACAGCAAATTGTTCCTGCCTTCAGTGGGCTTTGAATCAGATCCTAAAAATGCAGCCCAGCCCATCCACATCTGCAATACCACAGTCAGAAATGAGTTCAAGCATCCTAGTAATCCAGGGAGGCGGGGAAAAAACCGCAAGGTGACATCTAGGAAAAGAAATGTGCCACAAGGCAGCAGCTGCCTTGGAGCTCTGAAGGGGGATCAGGAGCATGGGAGGGGATTGCTTGGCACTGCCAAGCTGGAAGGACAATTGCTCCCTTAATACCAGCATTATCCAGCTCCAGCCTGGCCACTCAGTTTCTCCGTGCTGACAAGTTTTACTGTCCCTGGGCTGTCAGGGCAAAGCTAAGCAATGGTTTTACCCAACAGAAAGACCCTTGTCAAAGAAGAAAGTGTCTTCCTGAGAGCGATATGTTTGTATGAGAAAATACAGACATTTGCTTTTTAAGCCTCCCCTTCCTCCTCTGGATTTATAGCATTAAAATGAATTGGAGAAAAGATAAGGCTGCTGGGTTTTTTAATTACAATCTTTATCAAAGAGCAGCTTTCATTACACTGGAAAGGAAATGAAGTTGAGAATTTGGAAAACTTCTCCTGCAAACAACTCCTTTTTTTAACTATAGTTTCTTAAGGCCATTACAACTAAAGCAAGAGCTACATCTGCACAGCATTCCCCCTCTTTTTAACCCACTGAGCCTTTTCAAACAGATTTTATAAAGAGTGATAGAGTTTTCTGGGGAAAGGACTCTGAAGAAAAGCTCCTCCAAAGCCTTCCCTTCCAACCAGAGAGGCAGCTGGGTTGTAAGGGCATCCAGCATGGCACAGCTTGGCTACCACAAAACCCAGTGTGTGATCAATGAAAAAAATTAATCCTTCTTCAAGGTAGAGGTGCCTCAGGTTTTCCATGACTATGATTGACTCCCTGGAGATCAGGTCCCCAGTGAATGAGGCAGGCAGTGGTTTGCAGCCCACGTGCTTCCCACCCACCACGCTTTCACCTCATAGCAGAGCCAGTCTCGCCCTGCTTGCTCATATTTGCCCATCATGGAAAGAAAGCATCCCTTGGCTGGCAGCAGGGAAAGCCCCAGCAGATGCTCTGCCCTGGCTGGGGGCAGCCACTGCTGGCTGCTGACGTGAAAGGATGTGAGTTACAGCACCTCCGAGGGTTCAAGCCCTGCTGCAAACTCACCTGCCTCCTTCCCACTGTTTTTCTCCCACCACAGTTCACTCCTCACCAAATCAGAGGCAGCAGATCAGATCTTGCTCTGGCCAATCTGCCTTGTTTCAGTGTTTCCTGGTCAAAGACAGCTCTCCAACAGCACACATGGGTATCAGTAAGGCTGCTGTTTGTCTCCCACCTCAGCAGTGGCTCAGACCACGTGCCTGCCAGAATTCTCTGAAGGCCAAAGGGCCCCACCCCTGAAGGAGATTACTATAATTCCTTGCCAGAAGAGCTGAGCATGGCATCTCCTCCAGCTTTCCAGGCTCATCATTTCTATTGCAACCACCCCCAGAGGCAGCTCACTTTTACAGGTGTTCAGCTTTGATGCTGCCTTGGTGGAGTCCTGGGCTCACTCTTGCTTTTTGAGCACATTCCTGCCTGAACACAAAGGTTTCCAGCTCCTTGCAGCATCCCAGGGAGCCACACCAGTAGGTGCTAAAAATGCTTGGGCCAGACCGCCTGCAGCTACATCTCTGCCTCTCTGTAAGCTCATGTGCTTCTGCTCACCCACCAGATCACTGGAGAAAGACCTGGTGTGCTCTATTTTCTTACAGTTATTTTCTCTTTCCCATAGGATTTTTAAGCATCAGGAGGTTTTTTTCTCTACACAAAATAATGCTTTTCGCCCATCCTTGGGCAGCTCAACACCTAAGAGTAATTCCTTTACAGAAGCCTTGTGGGTTAAATCATGTGGTGTCTGTTCTGATTGTCATTAATAATAATTGGATTATGGTCGTCCTTAATATGTCCCTACGGAGATCCCCATTCCCTGGGGCTCTGCTGAACTCATGTGCTCACAATTTCCCACTGGAAAAATCAAGGCAGGGACGTAAGAAAGGTCTGAGGGAAACATCCTTTCCTCCTCACCAATTAGCCAAGAGGAGTTGGCAGTAAAAGACCAGTTATGGCTGTTCCCTGGTGCTCCGTTTTATTTGTGTTTCCAGCACATGGAAAGAGACTTTTGGTGGGCACAGAAGTATTTTGAAAGGCTGAGCTTACAGTCCATCAAGCAGGTACTGCTAAGGGTTTAAAAAATATATCAGTGGCCACCCGGAGTACACAAAAGGGAGGAACTGACTGAGGTCAAGCTGCAGCACAGAGCTTAAGAAGGGGAGTAGGAGAAGAAGAAGCAACTGGATTTTCAAATACAGAGAATTAGTCGTCTGCGGACTTCACATTGCTGTGTTAAATTATGTTATTTAAGCCGTTGTCTGAAACAAATCACATCCAAAGGTCCTGTGCAGGTTGTCCTCATTCATGTCCAGCCTGAGCACAGCTGTTCATGTAGATACACCAAAAAGCACTGCAGAGCACTGCTGCCCCTTTCTCCGACAAGTTCCTATATTAAAAATAAATCCTGGGGAAAAGATGCACCCTCTGGAGTTGGGAAGGGTTTTTGTATGAAAGCAGCACCTCAACAGCAGAGCATAAAACCAGCTGAATTCTTGTCAGCACTGCCAAAAGCCTTGACCATCACAGTAATTCCCAACTGGCACATAAAGCAAAAGCCTTCATATAATCACACAGCCAGCCCAAATCCTGGCCTCTGTCCATATCACTGACAGCTCAGTGATAGCAATTTGCCTTTCTGGAAAGAGGAAACAGGAGCTGACACAAGAACCACATCACTGCTGGTAGCTGCAGCCATCAGCAGCTGCTGAGCTCATTCCCTTTCTCTGCCTCAAAGGAACACGCACACCCAGAGTGGCCAAGAAAGCCAGGACCAAGTTCAGATAAGCCTGTGAGCAAGCAGGTTACCAAATCAGCAAGGCCAGCCTGCAGAAGAGCTGTGGCATCCTGGCCAGGAACAAGAGCACGTCAGGCTGGGGAAGGGAGTCCTGAGCTAGGAACAAGAGAGATCTAGGATAAGGGGAAGCTTCCTCAGAAACACAGAAAAAAATATTACCAGGAAATAGTCTAGTCAGCAATGCAGCATTTAGCCAGTGAAAAGCACAGATACTGTGCTGCCCAAATAGCCATAAGCAGCTGGGAGCAGTGCCATAATTAATAAGAATTGCAGGTTACACTTGATAAACTTGAAAAGAAACAGACGCACTCCCACTGAGAATCAGCCCCCAAGAGAAGCCACTGCTGAGAAAAGCCTGTCCTGTGCCTCAACACAACCTGTGCAGAGTGGGGCCACATCCCTGAGGTGTGAAAGCCTCAAACTCCCCTTCTAAAAGCACAAAAATCTGTCTGCAGGGCAGCCAGGAAAAGGGACCTTTACTGTAACAGCTCCACCCACTCACCCCAAATTCTCCCTCAGGGGCAAACAAGATGTCACATAAAGCATCAAGATGTGTGCTTTTCTTGCACTAGAATGGCAAAGATGACTTTGGCCACCACAATGCTTCAGTAAGGAGAGTCCAGGCTCTGCTTGCTTGGAGAAAGAGGGTGTCTCCAGCAGGGATAAACCACTGCTCCCCACTGGTGTTCAGAGTGACAGTCATTTCTGCCAGCTGGCAACACGGATGGCCAAGCCTGGATCATGCAGAGGTTTCCCTGGCACTGCCTTTCCTCAAAAAAAACCTGAAAGGAAAGAGTGCTGGTAAAACCCTTGCCCCCAGGAGAGGGGTGAGCAAGGATCCCCTCCATCCTGCCCTGCTCTTGGCTCATACTGGAAGCCCAAGAGGCTGCCAGCAAACCTGCAGCCAAAATCATGCCTGTGATGGGAAATTCTGAAGGTCACAGATGCAAACAAATATTTGATGAGCTGATACAACGCAGCCTTGACCAGTGCACGTCCAGCATCGGGGAGGACCCCCCTGTGCCATGGCTGACTGTGAATGCCCTCCAGCAACCACCCACACTGTGTTTGAGCTGCCCTGCTGTGTGCACACTGCTTGCTTTGTTAATGTTTAGACTTCCCCCCAGAAGGCCTGTCTGGGCTCACTGAGCAGGAATCAGCAACAGGAATTAGCAGGAGACAAAGTGTCCACAAATACTGCTATTATCTCTCCTCTCTGTAGGTGGAGGAGCCACGTTCCTCCTGGGCTTCTCTAGGTGACCTTTCCCTTCTCAGCCCACCTTCTCCTGGGATCATCTGACCCATGTTTCACCCACTCTGGCAACAAGAAACCCACCTGGCCACCTTCTTTCCAACCCTCCTTCTGAGCCTGACCAGCCACAGCCCAGCTCCTGAGAGTATCTGAAGGGCATTGAGGGAGAAAAACACATCGGCTCTGCTTTGATGAATCTGCGATGCTGGTGCAGGTGTGACTTTGCCCTCAGGATGCATCAGACTGCTCACAGATACATGAGGGTCCAGAGCAGTCTCAGGTTGTACTTGAACTACTGTTGCTGAAAAACATGGATTTTGTCCTTGTAAAGTCATGGAGGTTTGTACAAGATGCCAGGAAACATGATTTTGACATGCTCAATAACCTGTTCAATATCTCAGTCTCTCCTTGTACCCAGCTCTCTGTCTCTCTCCATGTTTGCTTTGCCTCTTCCCTCCCTTGTCTCCTTCCAATCCCTGTGGGATTTCTTTCAGCCTGACTCCAAGGACAACCAGCAGCCTTGGATCCTGATGCAGGAATATCATCACTTTGGGTGAAGGCCTTTTGCTCCCTCAGGACCTGCAAAATGGGGGAAATATTCTACCCTTCTAAATTTTGTTGTGGGAGGCCTACAAATTGCATATCACAGTGTTCTCACATGAGGGAAACCTCCTTCATGACATGAAGAAGAAGGAGAAAACATTTTCCTGAAAGGAGGGACTTGGTGGGATGGAGTTTGTATCGTGTTTCCTGACTCTGAAAACTTGGATGAACCCAAGTGTGGATGTGCCTCAAGCGACTGCTTGCTCTGCTCAGAGTTTTGTGCAAAGCTAGGAGAGGGAAGTTTTAAGGTTGCTTTACCCCCTGTTCCTTGTAAATTTTCATATAGAAAAAATAAGCCTGGCCATCCCACAGGCCCTCCAGCCAAATTTACTGCCCCATCACAGTGTGGAGAGAATGAGACCCACCAGCTTCCTCCAGCTCCCCACCCAGCACCTCAGCACAGCTCATCCAACCGCAGCACAAACTCAGGGTTCTGCTGCAGCTATCCTGAGGAAAGTCCAGTTTAAAAGGAATTAAGAGGATGTTACAGCATTTTTAGAGGATTAGTTTAACTGATACCTGTACCTCAGACAGCAACAAGCCCCAGTGCCCTGGTGAGCTGTAATACACCTTGCCGCAGGACCTGGCCATTTATTCTCACTCAATCCCCCCAAACCCTCCTCAGCACTGAGGTGCAAGAGCAACAAAATGCCCCTTGGACCATTTTTTCGCCTGGCCCTGCCTCATCTTCCCAGCAAACCAGGTTTGCAACAGATGGCATTTGAATTCTCCAGCTCCATGGCTTTTTCTTTTTTAATGCCTGGCTGCCCAAGCACAGCCGTGGGGCTCAGTAAAGCAGGCTTGACTTTCAGCCTTTGAGGTGGTTTCAGACCCAAACCACCTCACATCCTGGTGCTAAAAATACGCCTTGCAACTTTCAAGAAATAAAAAAAGTGGCTAGTAGTCGTGTTAATTCACCTGTTTAGCATCCCCATGTGTCTGCAAAGAGCTATTTCCCACTCTGAAGAGGCGTGTTCTCTTGTATCTTTTTTCACTTTTGGTATTAGCTTGTAATCTGTGATGGAGGGCCCATTTTAAAAATCATCCTGCTCTTCTGCAGCAGTTTCAGGTGATTCAGCTTCTCCAAGCCGTACAGCTGCATGGGTCTCTGGGCAGAGGCCCATGTATAATAACTATTTTTCTTGAAAGCTTCTCAGAAATGCCAATGGGCAGCCCAGCACCAGGATTTCCAGGCTGATAAATGGGCGTGATCCCAACCCGCCAGCCTCCCATCTGGGTTTGGGGCAAACCTTGTCCAGTCCAAAACCATCAGGACTAACTAACCTCAGGCAGAAGGAATTCCTGGGTTTCCCCCTATGTAACAACCTGCCTATGCTGCCTGGTCCAACCAAAACTCAATGCACCCAGCTGCAGGGCACGAGGAGGGCGTGAAACCTGGCTCAAGGGCTGGATTTGTGAGCAGGAGTATCCCAGGCTGCAGATCACCAGCACCTCCCACAGCCACCTGGGCACCAGCTCAGCACCAGCAGACCTCAGCATGGCTGCTGTAAGCGTTGCTTTTGCCACACAAGTATTGTCACAGCACTTGGCAGCCCTGTCTGCAGGGTCACTGACATACCTAGAAGACAAATTATTCAGTCTCAGCTGTTTCTACACATTTAGGCCAAGTTCATCCTGTATCACTCCAGGATCTGTGCTGTGGGAATGCCCTGCAGTTACTGAGGTGACACCACAGAAATGATGGAGCACTAAATTTGGAGTCATGCATCAAGGGCAGTGGCCTGGCTGCAAATAGTGTTTTAACATTCTTGCATTTTAGCTCCTTGCCTGGGAGCTCTTCTGGGAGCAAAATTGGACAACAGCTGCAGAAGGGATATTTCCCAGCCCTACTCTGCTATAAACCCCACCAACAGGTGGGAATCACCCTGACATGGTGCAGCATAACCCTGAGGGAAGGAGTCCACCAGCAGAAATGTGGAGTAACCCCCCTCCTGGAGACCCTCTGGCACTGTGCAAGGTGAGTCTCAGCCTTTGCCTCTGTAGCCCCACTCTGGTGGTGGGTTTAGGTTTTAGGTGGTCTTAAGAGGCAGCTTAGCTGTAGGAGCTGTCTCCGTGTTTTATCACCCGGCATGGCACCGTCTGGAAAAACAGCAGCAGATGTCTGTCTGCTGAGGCTGAGGCAGAGATTAACGTGCTCAGGGCCAGGGGAAGGCAGCAAGGGGGACTCTGGCCATGGGTTTCCCAGCAACACGCCTTGCATGAACATGTGCACCCTGTCACCGGGGCAGAGGCAGCAGCAGAGAGCCGAGAACATCCCCTGCTCTTGTTACCCACTGATGTAAACGTGTGAGAAAAGGGTGACAAACCATTTAGCTCAGGCAAAATGAAAATTTATACTTTGAGAGGTAAATTGTAAAAGCGATTGCTCATACAGTCGTCCCTGCAACCAAGAGAGGAGGCAGCTGCAGAGGGTTTCATGGGTTTTTTTAACATGAAACCAAGCGGAGGAAGTGTGAATCAAAACCTCACAGAGTTGAGATTTTGCATATTTACACGGAATTGCAATACACAAGGTATGCCTCCCTAGGTATTCCCTCACCTTTCCTGGGACCTCTGACAGCAACCTGCAAGAGTTGCAGTCTTCAGCAGCCAACTGTGCTTTTGGTGACCCTAAGTGACATCCAGGGACCACCATTAACTCAGGGCTGAGTCAGAGCCCTGGCACACCCTTAGGGCACCTACCTCCCCCTGGAGCTATCAGAATTAAGCATCCTGGGGTCTTGCTTCCCTGTCCTGGCTCTTACCCTCTCCCAGTCCCAGTGGTCTCCAGGGACCCCGCCAGCAGAACTGCTCCCCACCTCCTGCTTGGCTTTGCCTCCACGCCGGGGCCACGTCACCACCCACAAAGAAGGGCCTGTGCAGGAGCTGGGGCTCGTGCTGTGCTGAGAGGAGTCATAAAGCTCCTTTTAAGATGTCCAGCACAAAGCTGAGCCTGTTCAGCCGCAGGTTGGGGGCTGCTGCCTCCCCTCCCTGCCTCTGCCAGGCACTGAGTCATCGCCCTGCCATGGTGCTGCCAGCCCAGCACTGCAGAGAGGGCCAGGGCTGGTGGCCGAGAGCAGCAAACCTGCCCCTCTCACTGCTGCAACAGCCCAAACCTGTGCCTCAAAATACTGCTTCTTTCCAGAGATGCAAATAGGAAATATTATGGAAAAGACCCAGGGAAAGGGGCGGCCACATGGAAGGGGGGTCATGCGTGGGGAAGAGGTCATGTGAAATCTTCCTTGGGTTTGTGTTTTTCACCACAAATTGCTCTTTTTGACGCAAGGAGAGAAGCAAAGGTTTCTACCTGTGTCCTTTTACAAGACAAGAGAGGGAAAGTTGGAGATATTTTCCAGCTTGCAAGACCCATCCATGGCTCTTGCAGTGTGGGCTTCTTCCTCAAAGACCGGAGCTGAGATTGCAAAAAATCTCTGCTGTTGTCTAAAGCAGCACAAGAGACACACAATTTTGTGCATGCAGAGAAAGAAAATTATTTAAAAGTGGATCTCAGCACTCTTTCAAGTTTTTAAAGCACTTTCATGACTCTGTGATTTTTAAGACACTCTGAGCTGGCAGGATAGCTCACAGGTCAGGGATTTTACTGGTCCCCAAGGAATCGAGGTGCTGGTTCTTTAGCTCACTCAGAAAGTAAAGTCTGGTTCCCTAAGTGTGGATGGAGACCTTTGTTGAGATGTAATGCCCATCATGAGCAGATAGGAAGCAGAGCCAGAGATACACACTGTGATTTCAATCTGCTGTCTGTTAAGTCATAGAGACATAAAAAATAAATAAAAGGCAGGATAAAGCTGGGATAAAAGGTCCCTGCTCAGAGCCAGGAATATGAGGTGGGTTGGAGAAATGCACTCCTGACTCCTTTACCCTCCCATGCCTGCAATCCAGGTACACACTCCCTTAAACACCAGTTAGAAACAACAGGAAACAGCAGCAGCCAATTTAAATTGAGGGAAATAAGAGCCTTGGAGAGAAAAAATAAACTCCTTGAGCACCTCACCTGTGCCCAGCTGTGCAAGTTCAGCAGCTGGGAGCCCTGGGCACTCGCTGGTGCAAAGGCTGAGTCACACTCCCAAGAAAGTCCCAACTGCCTGGTTCCACTGAGTAATTGCCTTTTCAGCTCAACGAATTGAAAGCAGGAGGTGAGGGGGAGACAAGCCAAGCAGCTTAGAAGTCTGCAAGTTGAGAGTAACTTCAGCAGAGCAAAAAGAGAAACTCAGTGCCAGGCGGGAGATTCATCCTCTCCATTCATGTTTTGTCTGCCTGATTCTGCTTTTCCTCTCTCTTTAAAAGTTATTTAAGACAGGAGAGCTTCTGCCAGCATCACCCCGATGTCCTTCTGAAAATCTAAAGGCAAGGCAAGCACCAAGGACCAATTTATAAATTGGTATCAGTCCTGCATGAGCTGACAAAGGCTTCCCACACTCTGCCCTGCTCTGCACCCAAATCCACACCACTTCTGAACCCATGGATATCAGGTTTGTTCTCTGACAGAGAAGTGGGGGTTTGTCTGATGCCATGATCCTGCTGGGACTCAAGCACAGGTCCTGTTCTTCTTACAGGGATCACAGATTTTAGTGTTGAGCTCCCTGGTCACAAGAGGTGAATCAGCCTTCACACACACACCCACACACCCTTTCTTATATTCTTAACTCAATTAACTGAATTTTAACTGATTTTTAACTGATTTTGCAGGGACACGGGCTGGAATAGGACTCACCAACAAAGCTATTTTAAACCAGGCTTCCCTTTGCTTTCCAATGGTCAGCAATTCCCTCCTCCCAGGAGGATGCTCTGCCCACACAGCCCACAATGCACTGGAGCACTGAGGCACAGTGGGGAGGGAGGGCTGTGGAGCTTCTGGACCATCCAGGACTCCCAGCAGCTCTTGGCTCAGCTGCTGCTTCCCAGCCCCCAGCTCCACTCTCTGCTCAGAGCCCTGGGGATGCTGGCCCTGGCTGGGAATCTCAAGCTGCAGCCATGCCAGCAAGTCTGCCTGAAGATCCCTTAGCCCCTCCATCACAGCCAGCCAGGAATGGTCTCCCCTGAAACACATCTGGTGAATCCAAGCTGGATTGTTTCTGGTGGACCAAAGCAGGATTTGCCATTCGATGAGCTCCTTCAACAGCACTGCGAAGTCAAGACAGCACTGTCTGCAGAACACTGCAGACAGTCAAGAGCAGAACAACCATGTGAGTCACTCCTTGACACCCTCAATTTGTCAGAGGTCCAAATCAACCCCACTGCAGTCCTTCCCCCCCTGCAGCTTCTGGAAGTCACTGCATGCTGCTCCCCAAGCCCTGGCATCCACCTCTCCCAGGCCTCCTCTCAAAGGGCATTTCCTTTCAAGGCAAAGCCCAGGCAAACCATGTCCTCTCCCTCCCTTTAAACACACTCCTGTTTAACTTCATAACCTTGTTGGGGCTGGCTGTGCTCCACAGGAAATCCATGTGGGTACTCCCACCTCTGGGCAATGCTTCACCCAACAGGAGATGTGTGAGACTTTGTGGGGGTGGTCTGTGCTACTTGGAGCCAGACACTTGGTAGGGAAGAGAGGGAGAGAGGGACAGAGGGTGGTTTCTCAGCTGGTTCAAACTTGCTGCAGGTGAGCACTTGGCCATCACATGTAGCTTTACATTAAAAGCTACTTGATTTTGGTGGCAATTCTTTCCTTTCCCCAGTCATAAAAAGTGAAGCCAACCCTGCTGCTCATGGCAGTAACTTCTAACACCTTTCCTTAGAAAAGAGCTGGAATATGTATTCCATTCCAGGCACACAATAAACACAGAAATCAGATGAGAGCCTGCTCAGGGAACCTCCAGGCACTGATGTGCAGAAAGTCCTCACCTGGCTGAGCCCCTTGCGAGGGCCTGACCCACAGCCTTGATCCAGCACCTGCATGGAGGCACTGCCAAGCACCAGCAACTGCTCCTGCCAGCCCTGCACAAAGTCCTTGTCAGGATGTCAGAGCAATTAGTCAGTGTGCAGCAGCCAGGACAGGGAGCACTCCCCACATGGGTGGATGCAGTCTGCTCCCAAGGCACCTGCAAAGGGACCAAGGACGGTGACCCTTGGGAGGTGCTCCAGTAGGACCCTTCAGCAAGAAGACCCTGCCCTGTCACACCCCTGAAAGCTGTGCTTTGCCAGCAGGCAGTGGGGAAGGACCTGCAGCTTGGCTTCCCACACAAGTGACTGAGTTTTGCGGGGTAAGAGCCACCAACAGGCACAGGTTTGATTTGGAGGAACTGCAAACTTTCTGTCCAGGCACTCCAAGAGAAGGAGCTGCACAGGCTTGGCATTTGCAGAAGGCACTGAGGTGAAGAGCTTAATCCTTACCCTATAAAGGCAGCTATCAGCTCAGGCGTGACACTGCTCCACACCCCTGCCTCTCCAGTCTCTCTTCAGGATACTTTCCTGAAGCTCTTTCCCAGTTAGAAATGTCCAAGCAAAGGCAGCCCTGACTTCAGGGATGAAGAAACCTGGTCTTCTGCATCCCACTCACCCAGAAAGTCACAGAATGTCCCAGAAATTCTGCCCAGGGGAGATAAGAAACTGCCACCCACAGTGACTGAAACATTCTTCCAGATCCCCTCCTCCACCCCCCATATCAATTGTTTTCCTTCTTCCCACACTTTATCCCCTAACCTTCACCTTTCACATAGTCTCAGCCGTACTCACTGGGGATGCTCTGGCCAACCACTCTCATGGGAGTGGGAAACTCCACCTCAAACAGGACTGGGATCTGAAAAGAAGCCACGAGCCCTGCACAAGGGTGTGGAGTCTGATGGGACAAGAGTTCAATGTTTTTCAGAGTAGCTGGTATGTGCTGCCTGATGAGGTTCCTTGGCCTACAGAGACCTTCCTGCTCATCCCCTGGGACAAGGAAATCCTCCTTGAAACCCTGCTTTTGGGCAATGAGCAGAGTGGGGTGGACCTCTATCAGCTCTGGTCCAGTTGGGAGGCACCGATCCACCCACTGTGAAAATAAGTCCCATGCTGCTCTCATCTCTTGCTGGCAGGAGATGGGAAGGAAGGACCATGGTGTCTGTGTGCCAGAGATCCTTCCCTTCCCCATCACGCTGACATTGGCAATCATCTTCAGCCTCCCTTCCTTCTACTTATATTAATTTTCCTTTCACTTTTAAAGATTTTCCTCACCCCCCTGCCCCTCCTTCAGGCCCCGATTGCCTCTGTGCCTCATTTCTGCATGGAGGTGATTTTGCAAACCAGCCCTCACACGTGTTTTCGCAACAGGCAGACAGCCACCAGCAAAGAGTGCAGTAAGTGCCCACAGTCCTGGCCCAGAGAGGACAGCACAGTCTGCTTGGCTGCAGAAGGATGACAGAATATGTTAAAAGAGCTCATTAAACCACTTTGGTCATGCTCCTAAGCATGTGGAAAGTCAGGGGAGAGAGTCCTCCATTGACACAAACAGGGTTTGGATCAGGGTTAATTCCATTAACCTGGGTGCTTGGTAGCTGCTGAGCCCAGCTGAGTCCTGGGGTTATTACAGTGCATGTAATCTGTCCCTAATAAAATAAAGAAGACAAACTGGCCACCTGTGTTTAATAACCCGTGGTGACTTATGAATCATCTGTGTTTGTTAAGATCCATCTCATACACAGACTCGTCTCTCTCTCGCTACCACCCAGCTCATCCTTTCCTATGGAAACCACAGCCAGTTTTCCTGCACAAGGTGAATTCCTTTCAGAGTTGCATTTAATCTGCTGCAAGCTACCCCTTTAAATCCAGGCTTTTACATCCAGTTACTCCAGAGAATATGAGGAATGCCTCTGCTGGTTTTTCACTGAGGCTATTTAGCCTTTTTTGGACAGAAGGAAGCATCTGAGAGGGAGGGCGCATTTTTCCCTCTTTAAATCACAGAAGGAACACCACAGCTCATTCCTCATGTCCAGACTGCTTAACTCTTCCCATATCCTAGCAGTGCTCAGCTGCTGCTCTGATGGCACTGGAGCCCCTGGCTATCACTTTGTCTCCTGGTCTGAGAGCCTGGCACACATCTGAGGGACCCTGGGACAGACACAAAGGCATGGGGTTTTCCATCCTTTCAGCTCTGTAGCCAAGACAGTTGTCCCCATCCTGATCCTGCCATGCAAAGCACAGCCTGACATGCAGCCCCGCAGCTCCTTGCACAGCAGGGCCCCAGGCAAGAGAGATTCTTCTCTCTCTGAAACAAGGAAAGAGTGTTTTTCCCTTCCCACTCGTTTATCCGCTGCCACAACAGCTGCTCTCCACGGGCTTACTGCAGAGCCCTCAGGCTTAGCTCGGTTTTCAAGAGCACTAAATTTGCATCCACGCCACATGACCCAGGCTTTAAGCCTGCCCACATGGCTGGCAACGAGCTCCTGAGGGTAAGTGTGGCTGCAGGGACCGACTTTCTGATGACCATAGCATTACTAAGAGATTCCCTCACCCTCTCCTCCTCCTCACGCTCCCATGGGATGGTGTGCCGTGCCAAATTTCTGGGCTGGAGAGCTCAGGGAAGGCCAGAGCACCAGCTGTGGGGCTCAGATTTTATGTATACATGGAAGGTGTCCTATATAATTTTTTTTCCTAGTGTTTGAGTAGATGTTAAATTATCCATACAAGCAAAATTAAGGATGAAAACGAAGCAGATCACATCTCTCTGCCAGGGCCTGAAGAGGGATAAAAGCTGGCCACATTCTATAAGCACAGATTCTGGGGGGTTGTACACCATCCTTAAGTTGAAGCCTTCCCCAAGATGACTTCAGGCAAGCTGACCCTGAGATGTACTTTTTTAGCCGAGATGGTGATGGAGATGCTTGTTTGGTAAAAGCCCTGCTCTTAATAAATAGAAAATCCCACATGACAAAGCACTGACAACACGAAAATCTGACAGATGTGCCTGTCTGAAAGGCTGCAAAGAGAAATTATGTAGCAACAATTTTACAGTGAAAGAAACAATTGATTTCAGATGCTGCAAGCTGTGGGGACTTAAAGAATTCTCACATCTCAGCTGCGCCACATCAGCAGCTGCACCTGCACTCCCAGCAGTGGGGAAGACCCAGGGATGGAGCAGCACTGCCTGCTGTGAGACACGATCACAACCAGCCTCCCATCCCAGCAGGCTGTGCCAAGACACAGGGAGAGCATCCAAGTGCCAGGGCTGAATGTCCACCATCAGGAACACAGCATCTGTGCACCAGAGCACTCAACAGCATACATTTCATCTCAGTTTTGCATGAGCAGAACATCTAATTTCTACCCCATTAGACACGGTTGATGGGGTTTATGTTGTCTCTGTGCAGGAAAACAGGCAGTCCATGGTCCAGCATGCAGTCAGTGGGACACGGAGACAGGCAGCTCCTGATGTGGCACAGGGCCTTCCAGCCAGACAAAAATATTTAACGAATCTGAACCAGAAAAGTGAGTTTGCATCGGTCATTAGTGCCTTCCGTCATGGGGCTGGGATATTTTCTGATGTGGTTCCTTGGAGCCTTGAAACCACAGCCTGCAGCCCAGGGAGGGAAGGAGCATGGCAAAGGACAGGAGGTGGCACAGGATTCACCCTGTGACAAAACAGCACTGCTGCCCTCCCTTCATTCTGGAGGGAAGAGCCTTGGAATACAGTTGTGGGAGGACCACACAGATGAACAAACGAATTTCAGCTCCTCCAATGTGCTTCCAGAAGAGCTTAAGAAACTTAAAACAGTAAAAAAAAAAAAGCAGGAAAAAATACCTACAAGGTTAGAGATACCCAAGATGGCAGGACAGCAGCTGTGCAAAACCTTTCTAAGCTGACCAGACTTCTGCAGTTGTGATGGTTTCTGCAGGTGGCCAAAAGCACAAGAATAGTCTGTTTCCCTGAACAGCTTCATCAGCCCAAGGCCAGGACCCCTCCTCTGAAGGGACACTGAGGTGTGGTGTGCTGAGGGAAGGGGCTTTCCCAGCACTTTCCCTTTCAGGAGTAGAACAGGTGCCCCATAAACCAGTGATGCAAGTACCAACAGATTTGTACCTCCCCAGTCGCCACCATTTCTCAAGGACGGGCACCGAGCAACCAAGGAGAACAAGAGGAGGAAAGGTTACCTCCAGCATACTCTGGAATCTCTTCTGGAAGAGGAAAACCTGCTAGAGAACAGCAACAGCACTTCCAGCCCTTCCTAGGGGTTTCCACACTTCCTTAGGTTCTAAATAGAGGCTGGAGATCAATCTCTGGCAGAGGCAGAGATGTGGCTTAGCTGCGCCATGTTCCAGCAGGCAGGAATTGCCCTGAGCCCTGCACTGTGCTGCTGTGGCCCTAATTACCCACTCCTTAAATCACCTGAAGGCTACAGCCCTCCTTGCAAGCAGTTCTTATTGCCCTGGTGTGGGGTGTTGTGACCCTGTGGCTGTCACACCTGTGCCACCACCTTCAGCCACGCCCCAGCTGGGACTGGGAGAGCACTGCTGGGCTTCAGTGGGCTACAAACCAAGCCACAGGGGCAACCAGGCTGGAGATGGGCTGGCCTTGCCTCATGTAGCAGGACATGCAGACCTGACCTTTCTCCCACAGGCCACACTGTCCCTGCTCACACTCAGGCGAACGAGAAAAGCTAGTTCCCCATCCAGGTCATCCCAAGGTGAACCCACAAGGAAGGTGACAAATGGGGAGAAGCAAAAGAAGAAAAACCCTAAAAAGTCTTCCTCCCGGTGCCCTGAGACAGGCAAAAAATATGGGCAGAGCATGGCTGGACTTGCCAAGATGGGGTCATCAGCTATTCTGCACTGAGCAAAAAAAAAGTGAGAACCCATTTTTGAAAGAGAAGTATCCCTCCCTTCAACCCGAAAAAGCCATTAATAAAACTGCTACTACACTCGAAAGAATGAGCGCTTCCTGGGGAAGTGGGAATACACTGTGTGAAAACATGTAAGGGGAGGAGGCAGAGACTTACCAGTAAAAACACCAGCTGCCTCCTTGGCTCTGTAGGCCAACCCCTTCTGCTGCTGCCTTCCCCTTCACTAGGTCAAAATAGAGAGTTTCTGACTCTGTGACAGTGTTACACCCCTCTAACCAGGGCAAACATCTCCCCAACAAGACAATCAGAAAACGAAACAAGGTCAGACTCCATCTGCTGCATCAGTCACACTCATTTTGGCCAATTCTGGGTGTAATTAAGGGTTTGGGGTGTCCTTGCCCTGAGATATGCTGTCATTACCTTCAAAAGCTGACATGCAAATAGAGACAGCTGCATATTTCTCAAAACCCTCCTCTGATACCATGTTTGTAGATTTTCAGGCAAAATATGCCTGTACCAAAACCCTACAGCAGTTCTTAGGAAGTCCACCTGATGTCTCTGACCATGGCCACAATCTCTCAAGTGGGGTGACACCTAAGCCATCAGTTTCACCAGGTTACTTTTAGCCTGGATTGCTTCCCTGTTCTGTTTTACTCCTGGCCTCACAAACTGGTGTTGTGGATAAAAAGTGAGGCAAGAAGACAGAGTTAAGGTTGTGTTGCTGCAAAGAGAAAAACATTTGGCCAATGTTTCCCAAAAAGCTTCTTGTGTTTGAGCAGGGAGAGGGTGGGTATTCCTGAACAGCACCGGGAAAAAGGCTGGAGAGGAAATCTTGTCAGGCAGACCACAGCAGAGGTGAGCAGTGCATTGACACCCAGGGACGCTTCCCTTGGCTTCACCACAGGAGCAGCACCCTGCTTGGGATGCCTGACACGCTCCAGGCTGCTGCCAGGGTGGCATTAGCAGTCCACACACCACCCACAACCCAGAGGCTGCAATGGAGATGTGCCCTAAAGGTGCACATCACACCTGCCACAGTGATTGCAGCAGTTTAGAGATGAAGAAATTAGGATAATGATTTTCACTGCACCTGGTTTGTCTCCTCATCCCTCTCCCTTCTTTCGTCTCTGAATGGGATCAAGACACCACGACAGTTTGAAAAGTATCAGACACTTTTTTGGTGTGATGGAACAAGGTACATCTGGGTTTTGTGAGAGTGATGAAGGATCCAGCGGGAGTGAAGAGGGTTTCAAGCTGGAGCAGATCCCTGATCCAATTCACCACATAGCCACTGATGGAGCAAGGCTGGACAGAAAATCACATGGGTGACAACCCTCCTGTTGTGGATCCAAAGTAATGCTGATTTATCCATGCATGTGGAAGGCAGGGTGGTGTTCAAGCAGGAACTGCCAAGCGAGGCCCCCAAGAAGTTCAGTATGCTTCAGGCAAAATATGCCTGTAACCACCTTCCTTTGCTCCACATGGCAGCAGAAACGTGCCTGTAGCACTGGGAATGTTGCTGATCCCAGAGGGGCCGTGGCTCTGCAGGAGTGCTGGCAGGGGCTGCCTGCCCACCTCATCCTGCCCCTGGGCAGCTGGGATACCACAGACCCATGGTGAGGCTCAGAAAAAATAAACTGTAAATCTGTAACCACTGGGACTGGCTGACTCAGGAAAGCACCAGGAGATGAGAGATTAGACACGTCATTAGCAAGAGCCCTGTTCTCTGCAGCTGCCTGCAAACCCTGGTACTTCAAGCCTAGAGCACCTCCTGTTTTGCAGGCAGGTGATAAGCTCAGTGCTCCATAAATCCCCGAAGGAACATTGCTGAGACCGTGCCCCTTGGCATCATTACACAGCAGAAGGAATCGTTGCTGCTCCCTCTGCTTTGTTATCCCACAGTCCCACCAAGAATCCTTCCTACGCAGCTCCTGTGAATGGGCTGCACAGAAAATTAATTCTTCAAATATCTGTTGCCTTCTCCCTGTGCAAATAGCAGGCTGTTGATTGACCAGGGAAGGATACAAATATTTACAGACAAGGTGAGGGTGGGAGCTCTGCCACACATTGTGCTTGTGGCTGTAGCTGGGCAGCAAACAGAGCTGCCAGGGTACCTGTGGCCTGTGCCTGCAGCACAGACAGACCTGGCAAACCCCAGATTCAGCAACAAATATTCTTTTCTTGGACTGATTTCAGAGCATTTGGTTTAAAGCTGGGATGCTGATCTGAATACAGCTGAAGTGGGAAAACAATCCCATTAACATGCCAAACAATCCCAGGCCCTAGTGATACACGAGGCTCTCCAGCACAGGAACTTCACCTCAACACCCCACATCAGGCACTGGGGCCACGAGGAGCCTGCTGCCCGGCAGGAAAGGCTGGCACCATTGTAAGAGACATGAGCAGCCACAGGAACCCCACCACCACCTCCCAGACACCACCAAATGCCCAAAAAACCCTCCTTTAGTTCAGTCTTTTCCTTGTCCAGGTAGTTCTGGAGCTTGAATATTCCCCTGTCCTCACAGAGATCAGCTGGGACAAACCAGCCTCCCACTGGATCAAAGGAAGGAGGAGGCAGTTTCTGGGTTGGCTGAGAGTTGGAACCATGACTGTTAGGATGGTCCTTCGTGTGGCTTCAGCCCATGCCAAGGAGCTTCATTCTGCAGGTATCCAAGATCTGGGAGACAGGGTGGGTCAGCCAGCACTTCCAGCAGCAGCAGGGACATGGCTACCCTGTTCTGGGGGTAATTTAATAACACACAGACTTGGCCAGACCTGGCCACAAACACCCTCACCTACCTTTAACTTCATTCTAGCAGTGTAGCCCCCTGCATGCTCCGTTCCCCATTTGGAGACCTAAGAAAAAGCACCCTGGGGTGGGTGGACTCTTTCTCATTCCAGTTTTTGCAGGCACATTTATGGATTCCTCTTTGATCTGACCTTTGTGGCCATCCAAAGCGTGAGGCCATTTTCCTGGGGTTTCTCCTTTTCCTGAGGCTCAAAAGCAAGTTGCACTTGCCAGGGAAGCACAGCCTGCCTTTGATGTTTAGCAGGGAGAGTTTCACTCAGCCTTGCCTCAGTGAAAGAGCATATTCCTCCAATTTACAGCAGGACCTTGAAAAATGGAAACACACACTTTAAAAAAAACCCTCTCCTACCTGTTGCAGTGTCCTTGTCACAGCTCATCACCCTCCACTTTCTGCTGTTCATCCCCCGGCCTAGTGCCACGCTACAAGAAGCACCTCACTGAAACATGCCAAGTTATTTTCCCAATCCCTGTCCTTACTGGCTCCAGGAAATCAGCCGTGATATTGCTTTCATGTATCAGATTTCTGGGCTCAATCATTCACGGCAAAAACACCCATATGGAAGGAACACACCGTGCACAGCCCAGCCAGGAGGCACAGGAGGCCTAGTGGAGTGGCCAGGCAGGGATACAAGGAATGGTAGAGCCCACAGGGAGGTTCAGGGCAGAGCAAAGGTCTTCTTTACCCTCTCCTTCCAGCAGGCAAACAGCTTGTCCTCCATCTGGGAACCGAGTGGCTGGCACGTGGACACTCCTCATCAGCAAACACGACAGTCACGGATACGGAGAAATACACCTCTCTGTGCTTGGATGAGAACACTGAAGACACATTATTCCTGCAGCCAGGGATTCCTTGATTTATTCCAGTGCTGTGGGTCACACTGTCTCTCTCCTCCATTTCTCCCCCTTCAATCTGTACTTGTTCACTGCAGCATTACAACTCGTTCCTTTAAGTGTTCCTACAATTCCAGGCCAAGGGTATGGACCCATTTTCTCCGGTCCAGCTCTGCAGAGCAAAGAGCCCCAAAGGTTCAGAGGGCTCAGGAAGCACCTGCTCCTGGGATGATCACTTCGAGCTGGGATTGGGACTCCTGTACACGAGGTGTTACACAAACACTACCAAAGGTCCTGTCTGGAGCAGCTTTGCAGCTGAGAAACAGCTTTCTGTAAGGCCAGGGTACCCATGATGTATCCATGCTCTGCAGTGCCTCTAGACTGACATTATAGGGACAGAAAATGCCTCTTCCATAGAACTCAGCAGGATTCAACCTGCTCCCAAACCCAGTGTGCAGCCCAGGGCATTGACTGACTCGCTGGCCAATTCCCATGGCATGCCCTGGGCAAAGCAGCTCCAGCACATGTCCATCCAACACAGCACCTTCCTTACCTGCTTAGGAGAGCAAGGGAAACCATCTCTGAGCACTGAAGGGTCACAGGACTGAGCTGCTGGAGAGTGCTGGAGCTGGGGGGTACTGCCACACCTCTGGCCAAATTAGTGAGGAATCAGGACCCCATCATGTGGCTCTCCCTTTGCAACCCCTGGGGGACGGACACCTCTCCACCTCTCCCCTGCCTGCTTTGTCACATCTTTGCAGAGCTGCAGGACAGCCACTTAAACAAGGATTGTGAATTTCAGCCCAGAGCTCAGTCACTTGCCCAGAAAACAAGTCTCCTTCCAGGGCTGCCTTATCTTGTGGCTTTGGTAGGCACAGGATATGCACACAGTGGCATAGAGGGGCAGGCAGAGGACAGGAGGTGCACTCAGAGCTCCCATTTCCTCCTCTCTGTTGTGCTTTTAAAAGGAATGGTCCCTTTTTATACCTCCAGCAGTGTCCCCAGAAGTGCTCTCCCTGTCCAGCCCACAGGGGAGCTGCCAGAAGGCCCCAGATCCATTGCTCCAGGCGCAAGGAATGGATCTGGGGCTATCTGTTGAGCCTGCTCCCCAAGCCACACTTGCAGGCCCCTTCTTATCTGCACCACCCACTCTGGAGCGGGTTACTGAACACCAAGCAGCAATATTAAACTGCACAATGCCAACATGCGATAACGAGATTCCTACATCCTTCCTGCCGTGGCTGAAGTCGTGGGAGGAAGGAGGGCAGGAAGCTGTCACCACCTCCATCTTCCCCCAAAGCAATTCATCTCTCACCAGCCATCAGTCAGCAGTGTCCTCCCGGTGTCCTTGCTCCTTTTTTAGGTGCTCAGTAACCAAACAGAGCCAGGTGGTTTATTTGCAAGGATTTCTCCACCGAGGCACAGGGATGCCTGTCTGCCACAGAGTACTCCCTGTTTGCGTTGTACCTCCCCCTGCTTGTTGTGTGCACCAAGGAAGCTTTGGCAGTTTAAGCCTTGTGTCCTCGCACACCACATGGCTTTTATGATTAACCAGCTTCTGCAGACCAAATTATCCTGCCTGAGGAAAGCTTTTCAGCCAAGTGTCGTGTTTGTCCCTCCAGAGCACATCCTCCAGCCTGCCACTTCACTCAAGCACACAAAAATTATGTGCACAGTCCCAAGGAGAGCAAATAAATTTTGCATTTTCCCCTCTTCTACTTGAGCGAAGCCTGAGCCACGCACAGCACCCAGGTTTTTTGGCACTTGGTTTTTTGCAGCCCAAAGGATTTTCTAAGTCATCCTCTCCAGAGCCCCTCAAAGTGTCTGACATAAAAATATATCCAAATATCTGTCTTGTGTATCCAAAATGCACAAGATGGACAGACACACAAGCACCCAGCATTGGTTCCATTGGCATTGCCCCCTGCCTTTCTCCTGCAGAACCCCAAGCTCTTGATGTCCTTTTTGCCCATCCGTGCCACAAAGGAAGAAGACGCTGTCCTGAGGTCTAATGTGAGAGATTTATTTACCCCTGAGCCAAGTTCTTTAGCCCCTTCTTTTAACAAAAGGATGGCCTGGTCCTCTAGAAAATTAAAAGAACAGGCTCCATGCAACACAGTTTCCAGAATAGTTGTCATTGACAACCAAACTGAAAATGAGCAAGACCATCTCTGTTTTCATTTATTGCCTTTGATTCCTCCTTTTGCACAGACATCAGGGACAGGCAGGGGTTTTCTTCTTCACGTTGCCTTGTTGACATCAGCGAGTGGTTTCCATGTCACCTTGCACATTTTACAGGCCAAAGGACTAGAAACACTCTGAGAATCAGGTAGCCCTAAAGAAACCCAGCCAGGCCCTACACCAACAGGCCAAACCATGCCAGTCCAGCCCCAGAATGCTGTGCCCGGGGTTAAGCAGGCTTTCTGCAACAGATGGATGTGAAGCTTAAAAAGCCCAGCCTCACATCACGGAAGAGGAACCCCATCCCAGCAAGGTGAAGACACCTAAAACACGCAGGATTCCCAGCTACAGATGGGAAAATAAAACAGCACAGAAGGTGGGACTTGACTTGTGCAAATATACCTAGGGAGGGCTGGTGGTGGAAAGGAGGAGGTGGCACTTTGTGGTCAGCCATAAAAGGAAGACATGGATCAGGTGGCCTGGTGTTGACTCCAGACAGACGTCAGAACCTGCCATGTTCAGGGCTGGGCAAACACAGCCAGGGAGCCCTGCTGGTGTAAATCAGTCTTGCGTTGACGCGAGTCAACTCAGCCATGCCAGGTGACGTCAGAAGAATCTCTCCCAACGTGAGAAGAAGCAGAGCAAGAGGGTCCTTTGAACATTCTCTGCTGCATAAAAGCTGGGCTGTGGCAAGGCTGGGAACAGCTGCAAGGGAAATCCTGGAGCAGCTTCAGGAAGGATACAGGAGTTCTGGGGTTTTGACACCATTCCCATCACACTGGGTGCCAAAGGTACCTTAAATTCACCCACAACGTCCCTATGAGCAATTCCAAGAGGGATCCCCAGAGACCTTGCTGCTGATTTAACACATCATGTTGAAAGCAGTGACTGGTGTACAATGAGAAGTTGATGAGCACAGCTCGTTTTCCTCTCCAGCTAGAACACCTCCCAGAACACCATGGTCTATTTGCAGGAATATCTTCTGGAGCCTTGAAACAAGTCCAGCTTCACGAGCATCAGCTCAAAAACTTGGCCCAGAAAACATTGCCAAGCAAAGGCTAAAGCTCACCAAGTCAGACACGGCCTTCTCTTTTTCTGTTCAAAACACAACTTGGGACTGTGATGGTGTGGGCAGAGAGGACAGCAGTGGGACAGAACCAGACCTGAACTAAACAACTGACAAACCTGTCTCTGGAAGAAGGGAAATTCCTGATCCGGTGGTGATCAGCATCTACAGGTGATCAATAATCACTGGTGTACCATCAGTGGTAACCTGCTCATCCGGCCTCTGAAGCAGTCCATAGGGAAGCATGACAATCCTGGTGATGGGTTAGGTATTCATGGGTTATCAGCATCCAGGCAACTCAGCCTTTATACAGCTTGATGACGTTAATTAACAGTGATGCCTTGAAAAAGTTACTTAACCCACCACAGACTTGTCTGGTCTCAGCTCCTGAGGGAACTGGATCCTCCCACAAAGCCTGGAAAGATGGCACCAACATGTCCTGAAAGCTCTGCCTCGAGTCTCACCTCTTACCCATCTCATAAGGACAGGCCAGCTCTAAACATCTGGGTATTTGCAGGAACAGATGGCCAGCTGCTCCATCTACACACATGGCCCAAGCTGGTGATCCCACTGCCAGCAACAGCAGCCAGGATGTGTTAAAGATTCCAGGTAGAGAACACAGCGCCAGCACAGCACAGGGGCCTGCTGCTCCAAGAGGTCCGGGCCAAGAAAAGGCAGAGAGGGAAGGTAGAGGGAAAAAGGAATGAGAGGAGCTGCCGAGTTAAACGGAGACGCATACACTGAAAGTTTGCTAAGTATCTTACTTCCAAGTGAAAATCCCTCCTGCTTCTCACATTAATCAGGGCACTTAAAACTAGTCCTAACCAGCTGCTCTCACTTCCTTTGTCCAGCTCTTCTTAAACGCACAAGCAGCCCACTAAGAAACAGAGCAAATATGTGCAAAGATTTTGCAGACAAAAACAGAGACCTTTGGAAAACACTCCGTAGAAGCAAGCACCCCTCTCCCAGCACAGAGGCAGCTGTGCTTTACAGTAGGACAGTTTCCAATGTTTTCTTTCTCTGTGCAGACGAGGGATTTCCTGTCCTCCATGGCAACCACTTTGCATTTACTGAAGGAGGCTGTGCCAATAATCTCCAGAGCAGAATGAAAAATTTTAAAGTGGCACTGCCTGTTAGCTCCTGGCTTTAACTTCCTGATGTTTTCCATACCCATGGTCCCAATGAACTGACACTCTCCTTAAAAGGTTTGCCAGTGGGGGTAAATCTCCAGTGCTGCACTGCCATGCAGGGGGAGTTTCTCAAGCACTGGGGACACAAGTTTTCTGAAGAAGTCACCAACCACCAGCACCTCCCAGCAAGAGCTGTCTGTGCACCTTCCAAAGGACATGGTTTTTGCTTTTTCTAACAAGGCACAGCTCCCAGTTCGAAGACAGTCCCTGTCATGAAGACAGCCCTGGACTTAGACTGCCCAGCTCTTCCTGTTACAGGTTTAGAAGTAATCTAGCCACTCTTTCCTGGAAGGGAAGCACTCACTGGACCAGTGCTGGTCCAACAGTTCCAAAACACAGCTGAGCCAAACTAAGCCTGCCCAGCAAGGTGTCCTTCTCCATCCCCTCTGAGTTGCCCTCACACAGGTCTGCGTGCTTCTCAGCTCCAGGGACACAGATTCAGTGCACCAACTTGGCAAAAAGCCTTTGTTTTGTTTTGGCCCATCTCATGCCATTTTAGTGAGTTACATCAGCTTGGCCTGAGGCCACACAAACATCAGGACCAGCCCAAGGGATGCAAGAAGAACAAAACAGGAGGGGAAGTGAAGCCATCCCCTTTCAGTGGCAGTGAGCTCATGATGAAGCAACATCCATTGCTGTCTCAAATTTTACTGTACTAGAACATTTCACATTAACCTCTTATGCTTAAAGAGGTTTTGTTTAGCAAAGCCTTTAAGGAGGAGCAGTTCAAGAAAGAGCTGGAAGCTCCTGACTAAATTATATTAAACCTGAGGTACATTTTTGGGCTGAGCCACAGGTGCGATCTAAACCTGTGCTGTTTCAGAGTCAGGCTTTCTTCTTCCTACCTTTTTTCTTTTAAAATCCCTTAGCAAGGGAGCAGAACAAACTTGATCCTAACTAAACCAGACTTAATAACGCAGGACATTGTTTTCAAAGCAGGCAGTAGACTAGCATTAAACAGGAACCTTAAAGTTCTTTCTTATTCCTGTTTTATATCAGTGAGTCAGATTCTCAGGGGCATTGTCCCCACACAGAACAGGAAAGTTGTTGAGTAACAGCAAAGCAACATTAAACACAAGGAACAAAAAGGGAATGAAAATCCCTTAACAGATAGGGAAGACTTCTACAGCCTTACCTAAGAGGTTAAGGTGCTGCAAGCAGTAAGTGCACACAACCCACTGCTCTCTAGCTTTGAGTGCTGACAAGAAGCCAAAGCACCAAGCACAGGAGCTCTCACAATGCATTTCCATCTGCCCAGGACTCCAGCAGCCTCTCTTGCAGAAAGTGACCTTGCAATTCTACTGCCAAGTGAAACAGACCCACAGAAGAGAGCACTAAAAGTCACTTAAACTGACTGAAATGTTTCACTGCACTGGAGCAAAGGCAGAACAGTGACATTGGCAGTTGCCACATCTGCACAGAAGAGCAGCAAACCACAACCAAGGCACAGCCAAACTCAAACCCACCAGCACTCATCTGACTGCTTCCAAGAGCAGCTGATCAAGACAGCAGGAGCCCTGGATGTGGAATTTCAGATGCAAGTTAAATTCCTGGCTCTGACAAAAACTCCCCATGGAACCACAGGCAAGTCACCTTTTCTGCACACTACCTGAATTCCCTGTCCTGTAAAACAGGCACTGTTCCTGCTGGTCTGTTTAAGTTACGAAGCACTCCTAGCAGGGATTATTTTTAGCATGCAAGCATGAAAACCCAGCTGAGCTGGACTCTGATCTCAGCTGGGCCTTCTCATTGGCTTTGTAATATTAAAAGTAAACAAAAAGCAAGGCTGAGCCCACACCAGAGCTCAGCCACCGGGCAGCATTTTGATAGCAGATGAAACACAATTTTTGGTAAACAGTGAGCTGCATGTCCAAAGCTGGAGCCAGGCAACAATCTGAGGGATTAAATGGATCACCAGTGCCTGCACTCATTCACTGGTGAGCAGTGATGCGCCAAGGGCCCGACTTCAAATCATGGTCAGATATTCCACTGTCACTGTCACCGAGCAATGACGCAGGTGTTTAGGAGGACAAACTGAAATCACTCTTAACTGTGCTCTCAACCATAGCAGCAAGTGCTGGGAGAGCAGGGAAGAGCTGAAAACTCCATCTAAGAACAGGAACTCTGCAGAGCTCTCTGCTTCACAGCACAAACAAGCAGCTTCTCCCAATCTGTTGAAAGAGACGGCAAGTCAGAAACTTAATACCTGCTGAGAAAACCTTCCCAAGTCTGTGTTTTGAGAAGTTCACATTTGCTATCAGAAGTGTAGCACAAGGCAGGGCCTCAGATCAGAGCTCCCCTACAGAGTGTGCAATCCAGAAGAAACAGGATGGAATGGAAAAAAGCAGAATAAATTTGGAGCACATTAAAAGCAAAAACAAATAAAGAACACCTCCCCCCCAAACAACTAGTTATGTGAATCCCTAATTAAAATATCAGTAATCATCCAAGATAATTTGGATGGGAGATGAATTTCTGCCCCCAGTCAGGCCAGGCTGTTATCAGAATTTCTGGCTTGTAAAGCCAATCATAGGTGCAGAATCACTGTGGGAAGCTCAAAGCCAGCACCAACCAGCATAAAGAGTCTATGTCCACAGCTCTTCCAGGCTCTGTGTATCCCCAAGGCACACAAGATGTTCCCTGTTTTGTCTGCTGGCCTCAGCATCAGTGATGTGTCTTCCTAGAATCATGACTACTTGCATCCGTCAGGGCAAGCCAGTTCCTTCCTGAAGTACACTTGATCCTTAATCATTCCCTTTCTATGGCTACAAATCCATTTTACTGCACCACCTGGAATCACAGCCTTGTACAACAGGACACGTTTCTGGGCCTCTCTTATGGGACCAGGTTGGTTCCCATCTGCAGTTTTTCTACAGCTGGATGTTTAACAAACCACAGTAAACTTGACCAAACAGTAGATTTTCCTCTGCCCTCATTCAAATAGGGGAGAAGAACTGACATCTGCAGCGTGTGGCTTTTCACAGCAGTTACCATCACAGTGATAAGGCCTGTGCCTGTTCTCAAAAGCCAATTTTTAACTCATAAACTAGAGGAACAAGCTTGTAAAGTTAAAGTTAACCTGCTTTATAGATGGGATCAGTAAATGTACATTAGCCAATCCAAGCTTGGGACATCTGTGAAACTCTGCTCTCATCCACCCCAACCAGCCTTTTAAATTAAGTCTCAGCAATATTTCTAAAAAAACTTATTTTCATATTGATGATAACCTGCCTTATCACACTGATTTGCCCAGGCTTATCTTCATTCTGCTATGGGCTTTATTCAAGGCCCTGCTATAAGAAAAGTCAGGTCCACTGATATTACATGCGTTAAAGGAATATTTCTGTCCTTCCTTATGTGCAGGCTGCCTACATACACAGCTAATTTCTCTTATGTATCAACATCTGTCCAGATACTAGGTAAGAAACTGGGGGATGCAGCAGCGTTTCCAGGACTTCATCTTAACTCAGCCTGAGGGGAAACGTGGGAGCAGGTAATCAGTGGCTGTTGCAGCCTGCCACCCACTGGCCTCCAGAGGCGTGAGCTATGCTGTGGCTTATTTTCCAAGCCACCACGTTGAAGCTGACTGCAATGCACTCTGCTGGCAGCAGCTGACACACAGCAGCTTCCTCCAGAGCAACAGTGGCATTGGCAGAGACTGCTTTACACCTTTCTCACAGTTTTTGTAAATTAACTGTAACTACAATAACTGCAACATCGGTGTAAAGCCACCGAAGTGTTTTACATACTTTTAATCTGTTCACATTAGTACCTCGGATTAAGGTATGTCAAGAATTTAGAGTGCTAACCACACAAGAACAAGCTTGTCATGGAAAAGCTCTGAAAGGATATTTGAAACAGAAAAAGGGTCTCTCACTTACCTTCAAACACACTGCTACTGGCAGTGCACAAAACCCACCATAGTCTGGGCCACTTCTGGAGTAGGGACATAAAGTTTTGCTTGCCATGGCAAAAACAACTGCACCCTTTTTCTGGAGAAAATAAGAAGAGCCTTTGAACCAGGTTGAACTAGTTTAGGATAAACAGTGTGCTTTTTTAGGAAAAGCCAAAGCTTTGCCAGTCCAGTTTGGGACCACTAATGGCCCCCAGGACAAGTGGTGAGGAGCTTATCTGACATCTGTCACAGGAAGCATCACTGTCACCTATCAGCTACATAGAGGCTACATACGCACAAACAACGTGCTTATGGTAAACAACCACAAGTTCAAACTATTCCTGTCAAACAAAGGAAAAAGGAGTTCAGACATTGTTCAGCTACTCTGCTGCAGGATGGTGTGGCTGGCAAAAGCTGCTCAGTTTTCAGGAGGTACCAAGAAGGAAAAGCAGTGGGTCACAGGAAAGTAAATCCTTAGAAACTGCCACTGAGCTGCCCATTCTCAGAGCTTCTCCGGCTGAAGCTGCTTCAGGCAGTCTGCCCAGAGCACAGCCACAGAGCCCACTTTGAGCATGATTAGAAGTTTAGTCACATGAAATGAAGCAAGGCTGAGACACTCATCTTACCCAAAAAGCTGCCTTTAGGAGGATCTGACTCACTGACCTACATCCATAGGTGCCAACTGATAGCAAACTGTCCAACGATGCCCTGGGGTTTGTGGGCTGAGGCACCTCAGCTATGGCAGTGTGGGCCCAGCTGGTCATGCAAAGCTTCAGGAGGTTTATAGCTTACAGAACACTGTACAGCCTACGCTTCCAGAAGCTCTGAAGATTTAAACAGCCTCTTGTTGCTAGCAGGAGGTGTAAAGATTACTTTACAATGAAGTACGTGCAGCACATTAGAAGTTGCAGACAGCCACTCAAACTGCAATGTGACTTGAAGTCCACACATTTCACTTCAACGCCCATTCCAAGAACAATCCTCTTGAGTCAAATATTTCTCTCTAGTGCACTGAAGAGCTCCAGGTGATGAGTAATTCATGATAGTTCTGTGTCTGAAGCCTCTTTGTCGCTTTACATCCCACACAAATTCTTGCCATACAACAGCTCGTTGTGTCAGACATCTTTATTTGCTGTGTTGCCCAAGTGTACAAATAGTGAATGTAGTTATAGAAATTCAAAATATATTGTAGTAGAAATCTGTCTGGGAAGTGGAATGCTGAGATATTCACTTTATAAAATTATTACCCTTAAGTCCCTCTCACTTGCAAGTTTTAAATATATCAGGGCCATGAAGAGACAGATTATGATCCTGCAAAAAAGTTCTCAGTAAACTTTTTCTGCTAGATGAAGTCAGTCAACAGCAAATTAATTTCTTACATTTGACTCATTTTGAGTTATCAGCCAACAGGATGTTAGCTACATCCAGACAATTCATACACAATTCAGCTCCCATTTATACCAATAAAGTCAATGTATCACTATCAACATATTTAAGTATTAGTGAAACAATCTCAGTGACAATATTTATTTTAAGCTAATGAAGTCAAGCCAATAAGTTGCCCCTGGCCATTGAGTGCAATTGATGCTTTTGTCACATTTTCAGAGTAAGACTCCTCAGTTCTTGAACAAGTCAATACAGCTCTGCAGGAGAGACACATTGTTCTGCAAAGGAAGAGAATTAGTTTCAGATGAGGACAACCGATAATTCAAATCCTGCCTTTCACAATGAAGTAGCTTCCAAATAGTGGGTCCATCACAGGATTTTGTAGCCTGTGCCAATGCTAAAGATCTCCTACTGCAAAGACAAGCATTGAAACAGTAAAGAACTAAAACCAGATCATACAGTCTGCAATCTGCCTCTTCCTGCAGGCCTGTCACCGTGACTCAGTTTGTGGTAAGAAGAGGGGTAAGAGACAACAGGAAGCTTTTAAAGAGGGCCAAACTGAGCAGTGGTGGCAAGGCCTTAGAGTCACATTCCAGTTCAGCACTGAAGCAGCTGCCTGTGGTAAAGTCCGCTCCTCTCAGGGAGTGGGACATTAGACTTTCCTTCCTCAAAAGGAGCTGAGGATGCACAGTTACTGCTTTGTTCTCTACAATAAGTTAACAGACCCTTCAAGCCTGCCTAGCAAAGCTTGGCAGAGGCTGATGCGAAGCCAGTGTCCCCTCCACTGACAAGCCAAGTGACAAGGATTGACAGCCTGATCACAAGCTGCAGGATGTGCTCTTGTCACAGCACTCAGGAGCACTGGAAGCAGCAGCTGTCTCTAGACACAGCAGGGGTCAAACCTCACAGATGAGGCTGCCTGATGGGAAGTCAGGTGACCCAGCAAATCCTCCCACTTACACAATACTCACTTCTCTCAACCCATGCCTGTTAAGTTCCAGAGAACACACCTTTGCATGTTTTATTTCCAGTTCTGCCATTTCAATTAAGTTTTTGCGGAATGCTGCTATTCTCTTCTGTTTGAAGCTCATCAGTTCTGTAGAGAAGAAAAAAAACAAAGGTAAGAGACACATACAAAATGTGACAAGTTTCAGTAATGCCCTTATGTTTCAGGAGTTCTGTTGTGCAGCTCAAATTACAGGCTTTGATCAAAAAAAGGTTCAAGAGTTAGTCTCACTGTTTCTAGATAGAGATGCAGTCATCACATGACACACAGACAGCCTGAGACAGAAAAGCTTTGTAGGAAGACAGCTGGAATAAAACAGAAATAAGACACACAAGCTCTGTGAGCACCCAGAACATTTTAAAGCCAGATACACTAAAGGAGTAGCATGTATACCATGAACGCATGTTTTCTCTGCTTTATATTGTCCAAATATATACACACACACATATATATATATTTATATTTACTCTTCTACTAAGAACCAGTGTTTGAAACTCTGGATAAGGCACTCAGCTGCACTGGGACAGAGCAAAAGCCTGTTTGCACAGTTCTGAGATGATTAGTTACCTTCTACTCCCTAAGTAGTTACATTCACATGGAGGCTGAGTTCAGTGCAGAAAGCAAATACTAGGGGCTTATAAATGAGGTTGGTGTAGTACTGACACTACTCTGCTACAGAGAATTGTTTTAAAAAAAAATTTTAGCTGCATTAGTTTTACAGGCATCTATACTGTCCTTGGGATGTCCAGACTATTTGTTCAGGAGCCTTCGGTAGGTGAAGGTCAGATGGAAACCTCGACTGCATTAAGCTCTCCTTTAAGCATAAGTACAGCAAAGCCTGTTTTACCTTGTTTTGCAGATTCTGAAATCTTTTCAAACTTCTGACAGCAATCCTGTTGATGTGCCTCAGCCAGCTTGACGTCCTTGCTCTTTAGTCTGGCTTTGTCTAGAGCTTTGTTCGAGTTCTCATAGTCAACAAGAGCCCTGGTTCGTCTGTACAGAAGATCCTGAATAGACAGAAATAGCACACCAGAGCCTTAGCAGGACTACTTCCCAAACTGAGGTTACAACTACCTTAGCAGCAGGAGGTTTCACTTCTTTCAGCACCAGATTCTGCTTTTTCCAACAAGCTATTACAGCCTGCTCCTGCCATAGCAATAGGAGCCTTTCACAGTGCAGCACTATATTTTCAGGACAGCCACTTACGCCTTAGTGAAGGAAGTCTAAGAGCTGCTACAGGCATCATTTCTTCCCTTAAAGTAGTTTATCCTGCTGTAAGGTGGATCTCTCCACTAAGAAGGAAAAGCACTTTCTGAATTCCCTCAGTCTACTTCCAGCAGACATTTAATTCATTGGAGATCTGACAGTTTGACTGAAGCACTGCACTAACCTAGACAGGAGAAGAAGTACAGGTCTCTGAGCCAATCCCTTTCTAATCTAGCAGGAATATGGTTGTGATGTCTAAATAACAGCACACCCCACTGAGGGAGGCTGAAGTGGATTTTCTGGGGTACCTGTCCTTATAGGTAAGACACTAGATGAAGAGGCCCAGTAGGTTATACCTAGATACCTTTTTCAGCATAGGCATCCCCCTGTCAAATCAAGTTTTGATTAGAAGAGTTGCCAGCAAGGCTTTTTGCAGTCACATCAATCTACTAAAGCCCTCTTGGAAGTCCAGACTCCAATAGCCCTCACAAGTTACCACATATTTGTGCTAAGGTACTCTAAAAATCCTGAAGTCAATCCCAACTACTAATTAGTCATCACTGATTTTACTGGCAAGTCCCTGAGTACTCAGGCAGGGGACAGGAAAGAAACTGCTGTAGACTTAAATTCAGTTTGCTCTAACTTACAGCAATTTAAAGAGTTCTTCCACTTTACATGCCAAAGAAAAATTGGTCCAAGATCTTCTGTAAGTGGCTGGGCTCCAGCTAGCTAAAATATAGCTTCTATATTCTGCTGTGGTTTAAGAGTGTCAGGTTTCTAGAAGCAAGGGTCCACTTTCCTGTCTTCTTAAAGCACAAATACCATGAGTGAGTCACGTTGCCCATAACAAAACTAAGCAAAAAAGAAAACTGTTCTCACCTTAGCAGCTTCTATATTGAGCATGTAATATCTCAACAGTTCAGAGAGCTTTAAGTCTTCATCAGATGAAACTCGACTTTCTACCTTCTGCAAAAGGGAAAAAAAAAAAAAAACAGATAGTTGGTGTGTAACAGAGAACAGCAATACCCAGAGTCAGAGATTCTTTTTTCCCCCCACCTGCCCCTGGTAAAGTTTCTCTTACCCTGAGTTTCTCAAAGAGCTCTGCAACTTTCAACAAGTACCTAGAGAGAGAAAAAAACGCATATGTAAGTTTTAGATACTTCTCAGTCTGATAAATGCTGGGATCAACTGGCAGGAGACCAGAAAGCTGAAGGCTGGAGTTTACTCCTTTATAAAGATCCAAACAAGGGCTCAAAAAAAACTCATTTAGGCAAAGATCTGGACAAAAGGTTCGATGTGCTGGATTCCAGCCTACTAGAAAAGTACAGCTGAGCAGCTCAGCACCGTTTAATGTAACAATGCTGATCTCCAGAGCATAAAGGTCTTGTGGAGAATTTCCCTCCTGCTATCCAAGAGGGATGAGCTGACTTGTTTATTCAGCTATACACTCTGTTTTAACAAGGTCTTGGTAAATTGATAGCAAAGTCAAAAGGTGGAAGAAGTCACCTCAGAAAAGGTGACTGGGTTTCCCCAGCTTAAAAATCCCCTACTATTCTGGAAGTGCAAAGGTCCAGAAGATAGTACAGACCTAGTGTAAGCTGACCTAGTGCAGTTATATTTAACAGCACAGTAGAACACACATGCATAAATACTTTCCGCAAGGGTCTCTAGCAGTTTGTGACCTGAAGAGAATCAAGGAGACTTCTGTTTAGGAGTTTTGATGACCAGCACAAGTAACCTCTAGGCCACAACTGGCAAGAGATCAGCTAGTTCAGAGTTAGGTGCAATTGATAACATTAGGTCTGCCACAGCAAGAGTGCCAGAGGAAGGAAAGCTTTAATGACACTTGCAATTCAAGAAACTCAAACCACCTGTGACTCAATCCTCTGGATTTTACAGAAGAAACTTGGTATTTCCAGACTCTGGATATGTTTATGAACAGTTAGAATTGCTTACTTTTTGATAACTGTAGGCTCTTCTAATGCCAGGCTGTTCAAACAAGCTGAAGTATAAATATAGTCATCTGCAACATCTGCAAGAACAAGACAAGGTTTTCAGGCTGAAATCAGCAAAACTGCATGATCTTTCGAAAGGGCTTTGAAAAGATTCACTTTTATGAGATCTTGTCATCTTATCTGCTTTTGCACATGCATCCTTGATTCTGTTGTAGTAGTTTACAAGAAAAGTCTTCTCTTGCTCAAAAAAATCTTCTACTTCCTGAAAAAGAATATGACCTGTTAAGTCAGTAACTGCAGAATACAAGCTCTTCCCTATTTTGGGAAGGGCCAAAGAAACAACCATAACCTGGGCCTGAGCATGAGGCCCATCAATCCCTATTGAAAAATGTTCAAGACAAGATGAGAGCCAAGGGTTTGACAAACCAAGCCACTTGGAAAGCTTCTTTCTCACTATGCAGTGAAGATGAAGTTGACACTCAAATACTGATGCAGGTTGTCTGAAGCAGCCAGTAAGTTGGGATGGGACAGACCTCAGGACTCCCAGCTGCTGGAATTTTATTTCCTATGCCTGCTGCAACACTCTAGCTAAGGACTAAGCAGTTTACAAGTTTGTTTCTCATCCCCACCAAACATGATACATACTGTAAAGTTTCATGACACTGTGGATAGGACAACAAGCTTATTGGGAAGTGCTGCCATGGCAACATGACAAAAATCTGGAGCAAGATCAGTTACAGGAATCTTTGGTATTTGATCTTGTGTAGTATATGCAGAAACCGATAAATCATGTCTGTTCAGAGCTCCAAAGTAGATAAAATCCACAAGCACATTTCCTGAAGGTATAATTCCTTCCTCTCCACCAGTATCAGGTATTAAGGCAATTCTTCTGCATCCAGAAACTTTGCTTATACACTGTTCAATTATAAATTTAACAGCCTAAAGCTCCAATGTCTTATTTCTATAGAAGTCAAAATCAATACAGGCTCCTCCCCTCAAGGTGGGAGAGCAGTAACAAGGCAGATTAATGTCAGTAGCTGAGCCTCATGCACAGCAAGCCTGAAGCAGACAGGAGTAACTTCCCTGGAGCAGGAAGCAAGAAACAATCAAGATTAGGGTAAGAGACAAAGCAACAACCTTACCTTGACTCCGGAGAAGAGGACCTCATCAGCACTCTTTACTACACTTTTTAAAAAGCCACCAAACATCTCTTTAGTGTTTTTCCTCCGAACACTCAGCTGTAATAGAGAGGCCAAAGCAGCTTTAAATTTATACCCGGGGGGGGGAAAAAAGTGACTGTTTTGACACTTCCAATGAAGTAACATCTTTTATACCTAGCGTATGCCAGAGCAGGTTCATTTCCAAGCCCTCCATAATACCCATATAAAAATGTAACATGTAACAAATGGCTTGGCTACAAGTAGTTCAACTAATCTGTGCCACAGATTTTTCCCATTCCCAGAAACAGCTCAGTTTCTCCTTGCATATCTTGGATCAGCATCTATCACTCATAATAAGGTGTGACAAAACAGATGCAGGACTGACTTTAATACACCTCTATTCCTCCATTTTAGGACCATGCAACACAGCACAAGTACATCTGAGCCATACGTGTTCCCAAGATAAAGACATGCAAAGGTGGCGTCCTAACAAATTTGACATGGATTTAGAAACACTGAGATTTATAACAGAGAAAGGTCTAAAGGTCAGGCTTTCATCCTTCGGTCATCTCACAGAAATACTTGCAGTATCTACTCGCTGATGCTCCACAGATTCACAGAACATTCTGACTGTGCCCAGTAAAAACAACAGCACTCCTAACAGTTTGCCTCACTTGGAAAGGGAAACAAGCAAAAAAGTCTTACATCCTGGTCATACTCCAGGAAAACATGGAAATTGCGATCTTTGCTGAGCACAGGATGAGAAGCAATCCGCTGCAGGAAGATCTCATGTGATGAGACAGTCTTCTTGAAGACAGCGAGGTATTCACTGCAAGGAAACAACAGACTGAGAACCTCTCCTGTACTGCCTCCCTTAATATACAAAGAATTGCTTTAAGTTTATCCCATGAAAATATTCAACCGCAGGCTTCTGAAATAGCCAGCTCGTGATGGTGAAGCTACTTTCAGTCTCTTTAGCTATGAAGTTTTCCAGCTTGAAAGCTGGAAAAGCTGAGCAACTCCCCAGCTCCAAGATTTTCAAGACACCCTTCAAAACACTGACACTCAAGATCATTTATCACCAAATGAGTTGCTCTCCCAGGAGGCTTCTCTAAATGCAGCTTTTGGCAGTAGACTCATTTTACTTACGCTTCCAGCTCTTGCTTCATTTTGGCAAACTCTTCTTTTGTCATAGACACTTCTCCTTCCCCTAGCTTCTGCATCTTCTCTCTGGGACCATCAAAGTCAGGCTTTGAAGGTGCTGGAGGTATCTAGGCAAGGAATTGGTTAGTCCTGGATATTAGCAAATGAAGTCTTCCAAGATTACTGCTAGCCTTCTCTGGAAGGAGGCTCTTTTGCCTGGTCATGGGAAAGTGTGGTAAAGAGTGCATGACCCAGGAATTCTAGAGGCACGTTGACATCTAGGTCCCTGCTTTGTGTTACCCCTGCCCCAGAAAGGAAACCAACCCAGAGAAACAGCTTCTGTAATCCACCCCATAGCCAGCCATCTCCTAAGGAATCATGGCAGGAAGGAAAGACCATATTTAATAGATTATTTCAGTGTGCCATCTTCAGGCAGATATTAATACCACCACAGAGCCAAGGACTCTCAAAGCATCTTTTGCTGCTCTAAGCTGTATGGAAAGTTGACGTAAATGCCATACCACTCAAGTTGTTTAGGAATTAAGGCAACAGGAAGAATAGGGAATACCCAAGTCACAAAACACCAGTAACACTGGTAAAACATATTTCATGCCCTTATTAGTCGGCACTTTAGATTGCTACAGTTTTTCAGTTAGAATCCCATTCCTTAGGAAGTACTTACAATGAGTCCTGCATACTCTTCAGTTTCAGTGAGTGTATCATGTAACCACACAAAGTCTTCGTGCTGCCTTGTAACTGAAAACTCAGGGCTTTGAAAAGCTGGCAGTGTAGTCTGGAAGAGAATATATAGAAGCCCTACTGTTTTGTAAATCAGTGCTTTTAGAAACAGTTCTGCCCATTTCCAAAGGAAGCTATTCTGCTTAGTAAGAGCCTTGCCCACTCCCTTTTAGCTGAGCTGGCACTTATTCAACAGTACCACTAAGGAGACTGTTAGAAAAAAAAGTACTGTTGTAGAACAGCATTAATGCAGTTTGTTTTGTGACATTTCACAGTAGCTCATTTCCTACCCCCCAGACTCCTGGTGTCTAGCTAGGATTCCTTAGCAAAGCCAACCTAACCATCAGCTACTTGTCTCTGTTTAGAGAGTCCAAGTCCTAGGAAATCTGAAGTTTCTGCATATCTAGACACATCCTCAGGCCACCTTTAAGTGGAAAATCTCCATCTAATTAGATTTCCTTCCTTGCCAAGCCCATCTTTGCAGGTATGTGTACTGCAAATACATCTGTTACTTGCAGAGACTCTTTTTGCCCGTGACCTTACCTTAGTGTGCACAGTGAACTTCACTCTGTCCTTTTCACTTAGGGCATCAGGGATGTCAATTTGGAGAGAAGGATCAACATTCAGGTCTACAGATACAGACCTCAGCTGCAAGAGAATTCACAAAATAATCCTTGATCAAGCATCAAGTAGGTTTAGTGAAGCTGATTGATTGTCAGCTGTGAACAAGAACCACACTGCACTACACCCCTGCCTTCAGGTACATCCCATATGACCAAAATTGCTTTCCCAGTACTTCAAAGAGCCTTAAACTGAGCCAGCATCTTCCTTTGGGGGCTTATTTCTTCATTCATTCCAAGAGCCTAGACCCAGAACATCATTTCAAGCATACTTAAACTTTTGAAGAGCAGCAGAATAGCTTTCTCAGTTGAAGATCCTCCAGCTTACACATGAAAACTGTCTTCTGAGAGGCCCTCCCTTGAGTGCTGCAGCCTAACAAATCATTGCTCTTTTCTGCATAAGGGAGAAACCACCAGAGATCAAGGTCACAACACAGGAAGTTTGCTGAAGAGCGACCGTCAGAGCCAGGAGGAATGCTGAGGTTATCCTTTGGAGATAATTCTGAAGGCCTTCTCAGAAAAGCAGGCTGGAGAGCTGCACCACCACTGCTATCTCACCATTCTGCAGCACAGACCACACCAGCCAGGAGCCTGCTCCTACTACTGCTGTGTACACTAAGTTTCAGCACCCAAGCCCACAAGCAAATGGTGCCAGGATCTGAGTAATCCTGTCGTATCACAGATGGCTAAATGCTGCCTCAAGCCTCTGTAAAGCTGCCTAAGAACTGTTGATAGGCTGCCTGTTATAAGGTGAAGCTTTGCTTCCAAAAGGCTCTGGAAGCTCCCTCCCTCTAGGCTGGCCATTTGCAGCCCACATCTGGTGTGTGACAAGTCTTTCTGGCTGCCTGCAGAGGACACAGCTGCCAGGCCAGGGAGCATTCACCCCTGCCAATGCTCTCCCCTATGATCAGACTGCCGTGCATAAGTGAGGGATACCCCAGCCACTGCACCCTCCAGCCATGCTAAAAACACTTCTGTCTGCTGTGTCCTCACTGTTAGCTAGAATTAAAAGGAGATAAGTAATAGATAAAACTTTTTAAGACTTATGATTATGGAATGACCTTGCATGCAGCACATTAAGCTTCCTAGAAGATGGGAAGGACAGAAGACTTTCAGCCCATCCTGGGCATTGCCTTGGCAGCAAGCACACTTGCATGCCCTGGAACACAGCTCCTAGCAGTCCCAGGCACTGTTCACATTCCAAAGGACATGGTGGGACTCCAAACTCTACAGGGATTCCAGCAGTAATCACTTCCCTCCAGTCACCACTTAGGACAGACTATTACATTCCCACACAGGCAGGCAATTCTGGTCCTTGCTAGGAAGGCACATGCCAAACCGAGGTGCATGGTTCAGAGGTCACTGACACGGGCTTGGGCAGAAGCTGCCCCACTCAGGCACTGCAGGAAGGACAGGTAGAAGGCCACCAGTCAGCCACCAGCTTCACTGAGAGCACAGCTCACTGTCTGTTGCCAAATGAAAGGCAGGTTGGTTGGTGTTTCCCATTTCCCAGCCAGATAACACCACCAGCCAAAGCAACAAGACGCAGACCCCAGTGTTTTACATCCTGCTTACTTCTGTTTGCTGTCCAAACAGGATCAGCAGTGCTAACAATATGAACTGCTGAGTCTGGAAAGTACGATAAGCCAAAGGAAACTGTTTCCTCTCAGCTAAACTAAGGAAAGGATTACACTAATCAGACAGTCCTGAATTTGGGAGCTTTCTTACTAAGTTTTGTGGAGAAAGTAACCCATGATTAGATGCTGTCTGCACACCCCTCCATGCCTAGTAGCTGCCTACACAAGAGACAGACAAGCATGAACATAAGGTGGTCCTGCTTGGTCAGATTAAAGCAGTCAACATGTCACAAGCATGTGTCTCCTGGCACCCTGCTCAAACTGCAAGTAGGACCCGGAGCTATATGAAACCAAGGATTGTAAGACCCCTGGTCTGTTCCTGTCCTGTGAAGGCCACTGTGGGCTCCTAACTCCAGGCCAGAGACCTCTAGGATTACACAATCATGGCTCAGACTACAAAGGGAACATTCACACTGTCTGACTTCAGGAGGAGGGAGTGCTTTGTTTCCCAGCAAAAAGTGCTGGAGTAGCATTTGTCCCCTGAATGGGAAGCAGGAAGCTCCACTCCTGTCAGCACAGCCCTATAAAACACTAACCCAGTGAGCACCCGGGGCAGCTGTCCCACACCAACCCCTGACCAACACAAGCACCTGTTCTGTGGCACCAACAGCTCCACACGCAGGACCTTCTGTGCCACCATCTCTGCAACACCCATCCTACAAAGCAGGAATGGGGACCAACCTGCTCATGGTCACAGGCAGGCTGTGCAGAGCAATGGAATTAAACTTCCATCTCCAGACCCCAGGCTTGTTCTTTCACCACAGCAGGCATCCAACCCAAGGCTTTCCCAGGTCACCACTCCACCTGAACTCTCTGGCAGCTCCTTCATATCCAGAGGCATTTCTCTGTGAGGATGTCACCGCTTCCTCCCTGGACTCCAGGGAGTGGGGCAAGAGAACTGAAGTGTCCCCATCCAGTTACCAGAAACCAGTCTGTCACTCCATACCCTCAAGGGATATAATCCAAGTTCAGCAGCTGGGAAGGGATTATTCCTTACTTGTAGCAGATGCCCAAATAGGTACAGAGGACACACAGAGGGGAAACAGCTGGGCTGGGCTGCAAACTGAAACACTCAGCCAAAGCCAGCACAGTACTCTCACTTTCAACTCTCATTTCTCTTTCCCAGCAGAAAGCAGCTTCTGGTTAGCAATGACTACAGAAACTGTTACAGCTTCTCTGACACCTCCCACTGCTAGACTCAGGACTTGTCAGTGATTTTTTTTTTTTTTTTCAGGATTCCTGGGGTTTCTTGAGGATTTAAGCAAAACTACTCCCTGTTCAGTACAGATACTGTCCACCTGTCCAAACTGGAAATTAGAACAAGACAAAGCAGACCCCTTCACAATAACATAGATATCATATTGGTTAACATTTCTAGGTTTCAGGACCAGAAGACTAAAAATAGATATTATGGTACTAATTAGGACACCATGATAAACACCTGATCTAGAAGCTCAGGAAACAGCAGAGATCACTACTGTACCCAAACCAGGTAGAATACTAGATTTTGTTTTCCTTCCCATTTGTTAGTGATGGGGGAAAAAAAAAAAAAAAAAAAAAAGTTGGATCACTTAAGTACAAGGCGATGATGACCATCAGCTACCCAGGCTTCTTCAGACATTACGTTTCTGATCAGGCCTCCCCCAAATGCAAATACATCTTGATGCTTGCAGGCACCCAGTGGAAGGAAATGCCCTCAACCACTGAAGTTTCTTAGTTCTGGTGAGAGGCCCGAGCTGGTGCTTTTACAGTTCCACTCTTTGCAGTTTTAGCATCAGCTCCGGATGACTCGGTGTCACTTCTGCATTCTAACAAAAGAATCTGCCAGTGCAAGCAACTGTGTACAACTTCTGACTGCTAGTGAAATATGTATTTGTTCTCAGATTAATCCAGGGGTTTTCCACATAGCCAGGCTCTTGGAAGGAGAGAGGAGCCCTTCCACAAGGGCTCACACATCAAACTTCCTGCTTATTGTCAGCTACCTTATAAAAATCTTCTCCCCTTGCTGATCACCTCCCTTCTGTCATTCAAGCAACAGCCCACAAACAAGAATTCAGTAGTAATTACCTCTGCCACTACCTAGAATCCATTACTTTTTACAGAGCAGGCTTTCTAATTAAAGCTGTTTAGGTGCTCTCCAGAGAGCACTAAAAGATCATGATGCTTTCTGGCAGTTTATACAGAGCCCTCAGTTCCAGAGGGCCTTGTTTCAACCCCCAGGAGTTAACCAGCAGAGGATCTGGCCAGCAGATAGCAGCAACATTAGCTGCTGGAACTACATTTTAGTCATATTCAGCACAAGCAGTTGAAGTTTCCTTTTAACCAGGATGCTAAAAGGACATTTGAAAGTGCACTGCATGCATGCAGCACTACAGAGCCAACAGAGTACATGTGAAGCTTGGATTTTGCAGCCTTTGTGGCAGGTTTGCTGTTACCACTGACACTGAGCTGAACAGTCCTGAAGTGGTCTGGTTACACACAACCGGGAGAATTGATCCAGCACTTATGCTATAGAAAATGCTTCCCCAAATTTGTGACTTTGGACTGGAGAACTCCAGTGATGCAAAGGTTTCATTATTTTGCTTAAAACACCGATAAAGAGGGAATAACAGCTCAGTGTAGTCACACTGAAATGGCATTCCTCAGCAAGTGCAGTGCTTGCCAAGGAAGCTGAAGGACCAGAGCACCTGTTGCCTCTGGCTGTGCAATAAACTGGTCCTCTCCTGCCAGAGGGATCTCTGCATCACTCTCTGCAGAAACCTGCAGGTCACACATCTCCTGACAGAGGGAAGGACACTATAAACATTCAAGGATGCCACATTCCAAGCAAAAGCCTCGCTGGCTCACCCTGTTCCACCAGCAGCACACCTCCACCCAAGCCACAGCTTCTTCCTCAGTTGGAGGGGTCAAGCAGCAGCTTTGGCCATGCAGGGCAAGCCCCTGTGTGCCTGCAGAGCACAGCCTGGGGCTGAGCACTCCTGGCCCAGCTCAAATGGAAATTGTGCAGCAGCAGCAAACCCCCAGGCCACAGTCAGCATCCCCAAGAATGCCTTGCTGACCTCCTACAGTGAGGCCAGAGCAGGTGGCAGGGAGTCTCAGGAATACAGCAGCCTCACCGTGCTGGCTTCACCTTCCATGAGCCCAAGCTGCTGGGCCAGCTTCGCCGAGGCTGCATGTCCTTGAGAGTGCATTATCCCTCTCCAGGAGCTGTCACCTTGCTAGCAGCTCACCTCCCCACTTGATTTCAGGCCCAGCAGCATTCAGAAGCAGGTTTTTTGCTAAGCACAGGCAAGATCCAGTATGGCCTCATTCCTTCCAGAACATGCAGCAGAATTTGTCCAGCAGAAAATCACCATTTGTGATAACAGCAAGTCCCAGGCCATGACACAACATTTTGTCATCCACTGATTGCTTTGAGAAAGAGGGGCTACAATACCTGCTGTCAGGATTTTGATCTAGAACAGTTTAACTGCAGACTGAAGCCTTAAAATACCATGAAGTTACTGATATTAAGAAATACCAAGGTACTTACTCAAACAGTTTGGAAGTCCCACTACTCGTTTCAAATTCTGAAGTGCCTTTTCCTCCCCCACGACAGATTACACCTTATTTTCCACTGCACTTCCAATCACCCTTATCCTACCCTCCCTTCCTCTTCCTACATATCCTGATCCTCTCCTGCTTTGCCACCTCAGGGTCAGTTTTTAGTTTATACTTAACAGTGGCTCCTATTTAAGTTAATGCCTAATGAAGTTTCCTTTACAGGCATGGGTTTTATCTACTGGTCACACACCAGTCCCATGTTGCTGTTTCTTTGCCTAAACAGGAACAGACAAGATAGGAGCATTGCTATCCCCACCCCCGCCCCGTGCTGCTGGAATCCCAAGTCAGCCCTACGACCTAAAACAAGCTAATCTTTGTCCATTGAGCATCAGAGTTTAAAGCTACTCCAGCCCCCACCATGAGAACATTTTCCCCTCCCCCCAATATTCCTGTCTGAGTTAGAAAGGCACATAAACACTCAGAAGTTACCAATTGCTGCAAGAGGGTTGATATTTGACCTTCTCCTCCTCACCTGCAGATCCTGCAGGCCTGTAAAGACTCACAGTATTCTCCAAGGGCACACACTTTAATACAAAGAGTTTCACATGCAGCAGAAAAGACTTAAAGCACTGGCCAGCTCACAGCTCAAAGCAAGCTACTAGGAAATGCTTCTTCTACAAACTTCTGCCTGTCCTACTGACTCAGGATTGTTTCAAAACAAGATTCATATGGAAGAGAAACAGAGAAAAGGAAATTATCCAGAAGAAGTTAATAAAGGCTGGTGTATTTCTTGCCTCAGCTAATATACATGCTCCAAAAAGCTGGAGAAAACACAGACTGAAGAGACTTTCAGCACACCCAACAGCTTAAAACAAAGTCATGTTCCTGCCAGTGAAGCTTAGTCACAATGCAAAACCACATGCAGATGTGACAATATGAAAGGCAAATAGGCAACTTGCTGACTTTTACAGGGCTGCCTTGCCTTCTTTTCAAGGTGTGTTGAGGGTAGTTATTAAACCAGGGAGTTTAGGCAGGTTAACCCAGGCAGCTCGTCCAGTAGAAGAGATAATTCCAATCACTGTCTACACTACATAAACATTAATTCACAAAGTTCCTGTTTTAGCATTTAACTTGCATTTCCTTTGAGAAGTTGAGAGTCTTCACATTAGGAAACACCCTGCGCTGCTTTAAAGGGAACACATGAAGCTCCTTGGCACTTACAGCTTCAACACTTCTCCGGAGAAAGGAAAGCCAAGCGAGCTGCTGATGTGACAACCAAGGGAAAGGGGCACCGCAGGTGAAGTGACAGCTGACAGCCTAATTAGCGCAGAGCACACAGCCAGGAAGGCCGGTCACAGACACGCAGGGCAGCTGACCCACTGAGGAAGAGCAAGTTTAAGCCCCCGCAGCACAATCGCCTCCAGCACTTGGCCGGCAGCGCCCAGGGACGAGTCCTGGCGAGCAGGTCCTGCTCCTGCATCACCTGCCAGGCCCAGTTCCCGCAGCTCCAGGGCCCCGGTTATCACCCTGCTCGGCACAGGAGTGCAGCCCGCCCTGGCTCACGGCCGCTGCACAGCCCTTCCCACTCCGGCTTTAATCCTCCCCACGCCCTTATCTTTCCCTGGGCACCCCTCCCTTCAGGCGCTGCTCCCCACGCTCACCCCGGGCACCCTGACCCCCTGCCCGCAGGAGACCTCGCTGCGCCAAAGGCACGAGGACTAAGGCGACTAATATTTAAAAAACAAACCCTACACGGAGCAAAAAATAAAAACCTGTCACTGTCCCAGCGGTGCCGGGGGCAGAGGGAGCAGGGAGCTCATTCTCACGCCGCGGAGCCAGCTCGGCTGCTCCCTCACCGCCCGCCCCAGCCGGACCCGGGCCGCCGCCCTCACCTTGTCCTGCGCGTCCCCACGGAGCAGAGCCATATCTCCGGGAGCAGACAACCACCCTCCACCTTTCTCTTTCTCCTCCTCCCCACCGCCTCCTCCTCATATAACCCGGGCGGAGCCACCGCCACCACACCCCCCGAGGGGCTCTCGCCATCTTTGGTGAGGGCAGGGCGCTGCTTGCCTTCATCCAAGATGGCACCACAACGCTTAATTTTTTATCTTGCATTTAAAGATTTGGGTTCTTTTCCTTAGAGCCTTTCAAAGAACAACCAAAGAGAGAGAGAAGTAGAGTGGGCGCGCCTCTCTCGCCACCATTCGAGGCGCTCCAGCCTAGGGGAGGGGGCTGGGATCTGGCCGTGCGGGAGAACTACAAGTCCCATGAGGCAGCGCGCGGCCCATGCGCAATGAGCGGGGCGGGGCGGAGGGCAGGGCGCGCCTGCGCGCTGGCGCCCGCGGCGGTGGCGGGAAGCGCGGCTGAGGTAACGCGGGGCCGCGGCTCGTGAGGGCCCCGGGGCGGGCGGGCCTGAGGGCGAGGGAAGGGGAAAGAGGGAAGGGGGCTGGTGCTGGTGTCCCCTGGCCCACCCTGTCCCCGGGTCCGTCAGCGAACGGGCTGCATGGCCGGACTGCCGTGGCTGGGCATGCCCGCCTCCAGCGGGGCTTCTTGCCCAGAGTGGTTTATCCCCCTTTGCACAAGGGCAGGCTCTCCGGCACTGGGATTTTCAGGCACTTGGTGCCCATGCAGAAAGGTCTGACTGCTAGAAGGCACTTGGTGGTCGCTGGTGTTGGCCCAGCTCTTTCACAGATCGCAAAAACCGCTGACTTCGTGTTACAGCCCTATTCCCCACTAATTTCGTTCTGGGAATGAAGCTTCGACTGGGAACTGAAGCTTGTTGAAGCTACCCTTTGGTTCCGGGTAGCTGTGTGGGCTTGTGCTTTAGACAGGGTTGCTACATTGTCTCTTTTTCTGCTCTAAACATCCCAAAAGAGGGAGGTGTATTTTTAACCTGGCGAGATTCAATAATGTAGTTTGCAAACTGCAGGGAACTCAGAGTTATACCTTCGTCAGTGGGGTTGTTCTCCTCAAATTATCGACACGGGGCCACAGACCTGTAGGAGTGTTTAGCAGTGCTCTTTTTCTGAACTAAGCCAGTGTGGTTTTTTTTGTTTGGTTTTTTTTTTTTTTTTTTTTTTTTTTTTTTTTTTTTTTTTTTTTTTTTGCTGGATAGGTGGCTGTGGAGAAAAAGCCGTACTGGTTATTGTCTGAAACCACAGTTGGAGGTAGGTTTTTATGGATGTGAACTTTTCCTTAAGTAATCCTTTCTATTTCCTTCAGTTAAACCGTTCCGATCCTGGAAAAAAGACTCCCTCAGTTGTGTTAGCTCAGTTATTGTTGGAGCTGCAAAGTCAGCTTGCTTGGGAAAGTTAAGTCCTCCTGTTTTTTTTTTTTACCTCCAGATTATTTTAATTTTTTTCTGTTCTCCAGTGTGGCTCATCATACAACACTTGAAGCGATTCTGCCAGTCTTCAACCACAAATGCTTTCAGAGAGAAGGGAGACACTTCCCTAGAGGGAAATCTCAATTAAATTCTGTTCTTTGTGTACAAGAGTAGATCCCAACCACTCAATTCCTTTCTTGTAAGTTATCTGCACAGAAATGCCACTGCTGAATTATTGAAAAACACGTGATTTTTTATTCAGCTGGGCACAAGGGTTCCTTATTTCTTAGCAATCCTAGAACCTCTTTCCTTTTGTAAAACAGGACAGCAGCTGGCAAACTCTCCCTTTCCTGGTGGTTTGGTTCATACAGTGCACAAATGTTTCCAGAGGTATTGGAAATTCCACAGGTATATTCCCCAGCACAATATAGGCTGTTAGATCAAAATTCATACTCTTCACTGAAGCACTGTGTTACAGTAAATTAACTCTAGAGCTCATAATATTCCATATTTCAATAGCTCCATGATTCAAAACACTGATCTGGTATAAATTTATTCCTTGGAAACTGTTGAGGGAGCAGCTTACTGCAAGTGAATTTATGCTGAACTGGTTATCCTCTTGCTTCCTGCAGCTGGCACAAAGCCAGAATAAACTTTTTCTTTTGTGCCGTGGCTTTATGTAACAAAGCCACAGTCACTGGCCCAACATTTGCTCTGTTCTGGTTAGTGCATGTCCACAGTGACCATTAATGAGCCTGTTAATAAGCATCAAACAATAGCCCAAGAAGCTACAAGCTTGGATACTGTTACACTGGAATAAGAATATATTTTTCCTCTTTTATTTTAAATCCCAGCACTAGCAGCTCTGTTTAGATGTAAGCCCCAAGAGAGAAGAGATTAATTTTTCTGCACTGCTCTTCAGGATTTGCTGCTGAGAGGTTACTTTTGTATCAGTTGATGTCACCAGGTTACAGCACAGTTTGCATTTGCCCAAGCCACCCAAAGAGTGTGAGAATGTAGAGCCAGTGAGGAGAAAAGCAGCGTATCTGCCTGCTCCTGATTAAACTGGTACCAGTGGATGGCTTTGTCCTTCACTGATGAAGGACAATATTTATGGATCCCGAGTCCAAGGTCTCAGCCTCCTGCTGCGAGATGCCTTGTTCTAATCAGCTGCCCCATTTTTGGAAACTGTTCTGTGACAGATGCTCACCCCCACACCGTGGCCACTGCAGCTGTGGGATCTGTCCACACCAAATAACTCCCCATGGTTTTGTTTCCCGTGGCACCCACGGCTCGGGCAGTGTGGGAAGCGCTGTGTGAGGAGTGTGGGCAAGGAAGGGAGCAGCGTGGAAGGATTGTCAGGAACGGAGTGCTGCTGTTAGCTGGCAGTGAGCAGGGATTCTGTGTTTGCAGTGGATGGAGGGAGCTTTGGCATGGTAAACAGATAAGTTCAGTAGGAGAATAGGGCCTCAATTCTGTGTGTGAAATGCTGCTCTGGAAGTGTTACATTTTATCCACGTGCAAAAACCTTCCTAGGGCTCAGCACTGCAGTTCCAATGCAGCTCTGGAAGGGGTGCTGAGAATGGAATTGTTTGTGTGCTGTTCTTGCTTTTAAATTTCCTAAGTGTCTTAGAGCACAGCTATGTTTGAAACTTGGTCTAGAAAAATACTTTTATATTTTATTCTGAACTTTAAAAAAATTTCCTTGAATCTGAAAATATTTGCAGTGCATCTGGTTTCTGTTTGGCTTTTCTAGCTTCAAATCTCACAATTGTATATCCTGCTGCTGTTTTCTCCTAGGTATACAAAAAGAAAAATGTGGGTTTATACCCCATAAGGTACCTTGTCCCCACAATCCCCTTAAGTTGGTCATTCACTATAAACTTAATAGTTTTAATACCTCACAGCAATGGATTTGCTTCAATCTCCTCTGCGTAGCCTTTATTTCTCCCTCCCTCTTGTGGGGGATTGTTTGTGGCAGATCTGATTTTTGTGCCTACTTCCATGGCAGTTCTGATACTGTTGCTGTAGGGATGTCCTCTGATGCAACTTTTGCTACTTGCAACAAATCTTCAAGTGTTTCAGATTTCAGATTTGGCAGGCCAACAGCTGTTCTTTTCAGGAGCATTTCCCCTTTTCCTTGCTCATTGGTTCTTTCTCTTATTTATCTGAAGAATAAAGGTGGTACAAGGGGTATGAAGACACTTTGGCCATAGCAATTCTTTGTTTGGCAAAGGGCAAGAATAGGATGCTGGCAGAGAATAGGTGGCAGAGTTTTATGACTCCAGAAATCACAAATTTCTTTTTCCACAGGAGGAAAAATATGGTAACCCACAGACTGGTCCTGACAGAAGGAAGAGAACTCTAACTGCTCACAAACACTTCTTGTCAGGATGCAATTCCTACAGATCCTGTCCAGGAAACCAGGGAGCCTGGAAATGCTTTTTCAAATACCATTTTGCCAAAAGCAGTTCCCATACACGTGTCTGTCTACCTCTGCATGTGTTTATAGTAAAAAGAAAAAAGTGAACAGTTATGAACAAGTTGACCAAGAAAAATACAAGAACTTGGTCCACTCTGTTACGTCTTACAAAACCAGCGCCCAAACACCAGAGACAATACTTGAGGAAGACAATTTGTTATATGGGCCACCAGGTAAACACAGACCTCCAATTAAAGCTGGGACAAAAACTCCCAAGAATTGGGTTCCTTTAATAAACCCCAGCAAGAGAATTCTTCCTGTCAGCAGTGATTCAAACGTACCCATGAAAATCGGGTTACAAAGAATGAAGATGCCCAGCGTTACCCGCATCCTTCAAGAAACCCTCTCTCCTCAGCAAATCTTTTATCTGGAAAGATGGAAGCAGAAAATGATAGAGGAACTTGGAAAAGAGGGATTTGAAGAGTATACCAAAAGTAAGTCTAGCCACAGTGTGATTGCAGAGTAGAAGCGCTAGTCTGGATTGCTGGCAGGTATGTTAGGCCAAGTGGTCTGGAAATCCATGAAGTTGTTTCCATTTCATGAGAGCATGTTGTGAATGTACCTGTTACCAACGAGCCTAAGCTCTGGTCTTTGTTCTAGGACTACTAAAATGGATTTAAAAATTGGTGGAAAATTGGAATTAGACTGTAGACATACTTTGCTCAATCCTGTTTGATTTTCCTTTAGTTCTCCATTTGCCAGTATCTATTTAGAAATGGGTATTTTCCAACTGATATTACAGAGCCTCTTTGCTGTTACAAAGCTACATTGTAACAAGATGGAAATAGGCATTTTGAACTCGTACAATCCTGAGTGTTTAAAAGCCAACGTGCCCTACTGTTTATGGTGAAGCTTTTCAGTAACTGTTTGGTTTATCCAGTGTATGTATGAGTAATCAGTGAGACTAAAAAAATAAAGTAAGCATTAATGTAAGGGATACCAATTTCACTACTGACAATTTATTTTCCATTTCTTTCTCTTCTCCCCACACCCTCAAACTTTCAGTACAAAAAGCAGGACTGGTTTAAGAGCTGCATTGTGTAAAGTGTAGGATACAAATCTAAAGTAGTGTCTAAAATGTGAGGGGGTTTTCCCATTTTTCTTAGATCTTTTTCTCCAAGGAGAGCTCTTCCATTCAGCTTTGGAATCGATATTGCTGTCTGAAGAGAAGGCAGCTAAGGAGCAGGGCGAAGATGATATCGTGGCTGGATACTTATCCAGTGTGGAACATGTCTTGGAAGACATCAGCGAGGTGAAGGCTCTGGAGAGTGGAGTTCACCACGAGACCCTGCAGTACCTGGGCCTGGTCGACTGTGTGGCCAAGTATCGGTGAGGTGCCCTTCCCTCAGACTCCTGTGGTGCCCCTGGTGCTGTGGAGGCTGGAGTGTGATTGAGTGGTTGGGGGAAGCTGGACAGAGCTCTAGGACTGGCAGAATGGAGGAACTTCCCTGGATGAACCTGATGGCAGAAGTGCTGTTTTTCCTGGTGGAGAGTTCCTTACTGGAGAAGGGACAGGTTTAAGCAATAGTCAGCATTTTCCAGGAACTGGAGCAGGTTTTAGTAAGCTTTGGTTTTTAGGATCTGAACTGCCAGTGAAAGAGACTTGTTCAGACATAATAATGAGCAACTTGACGTCAGGGTGAAATAGGCTGATTAGAGTAAGAAGTCTTTATGTGATGTCTCATCCCTTATTTCTTACTTGTGACCAAACTTAAGTTTAAGGCATTGTCCTATCTTGTTCTCCTGTGCAGGGGCCGATTGTGTGTGATCGATTGGAAGACTTCAGAGAAACCAAAGCCATTTCTGCAGAATACTTACGATAACCCATTACAGGTTGCAGCATATATTGGAGCCATAAATCATGATGCCAATTATGACTTCCAGGTCAGTAGGCCTGCTGTATGCCGAGACAAGCAGCAACGCCTGTGTTATCTTCACTTCTTCCTGCCTTTAGAACCTGCTGTCTGTCATGGAAGTGTTGGTAGGTTTTGTAACAAGGGAGCCCAGTCCTAGATCAGGTTGAGATGGCATATTGTGAAATAGTTCCACTACTCCCGCTGCCGTTGGCTGCCAGTAGTGAATTTTCAGTGGTTTTTAAGGAAGTGCTCAGTGGAACCAAGGGATACTCAGATGAACTCCCAGGGACTTGGCATCTGGGCAATCCCTTGTGCTATGTCCTGTGTGGTTTTTCCCTTGTGTGAAGGGTAGGAAGGGGCAGGAGAAGAAATAAAGCAGAAGAGCCTGCAAACAAGAAAATGGTGTGGGAGGGCCTTACCTGCATTCTGTCTTGCTGTATCCCACTAGCAAATTAAGGACTAAGTGTTGCTCTTGTGTCTGGAAGCTGTACTGTCTCCTCAGGGAAAAGCAGTGTGTTGTGAATCACTTCATCAGAAGACAGTGGAATAATGTTTTTAAAGACTCCAAAAGCAATTCCAGCCTGCCTGCTTGGCCTGAACGATTTTTACCTCAATGCAAATATTGAAGGGGGGAAATATGAAGCAGAAGAGAGCAGGTTAATTCATGTGCTGTGCAGAGGACTTTCTATAATACTGTAGAAGTCAGTAAACACAAGCACACTCCACAGACATGATCCTTACAGAGTGAAATACAGGCTGGAACTCTGCTATTAGCTTCCTGCCCCCCACTGCCAGTGGATGTTTGAGATTTGAGATTTGTCCGTATGAAAGATGTCAGAACATACCTAAGTAACCATTTCTATCCAGACTGAAGCTGGAGAGTGGCACCAGTCTGGTTGTATGGCCCCAGGCAAAACCTCCTCAGTCTCTGGCAATTTTCCTGGCATCTGCAGGATTTAAATATCACTCATCCTCAGAGTTCATGTCCCCTGGTTTTCACTGAAGTTACTCAGAGCTTTGGGCTCAGGTTTTTTGGAGCATTTGAACGTTAAGTCTCCAAGTGTTTTATGGTGAGCTATTGCCCCTTTTGGTTCCCCATTTCTTATGTAAGATGTATATGTTAGGAAGATGTTTTGCAGTGAGGTTTAGCTCTTAGGGTTGCACACAAATGTTGGATTTCTGCCAGCCCCCTGTTTTTGCTGCAGGTTCGCTGTGGGCTCGTTGTGGTTGCCTACAAGAACGGCTCTCCGGCACATCCGCATTTCATGGATCCTGACCTGTGCTCTCAGTACTGGAATAAGTGGCTCTTGCGCCTGGAGGAGTACATGGACAAAAACTGACCCAGACTAAGCACAAGCAAATGGTCTGAGCACAGAGACAAAGGAAGAACCTTTTGTTTAAATATACCACTTTCCTATTCTTTTTTTAGTAACTTTGGCTAATTTCTTACTAGCAGGCTAATTTCTTACTTCCCCTCCCTCCCCTCCCAAAAAGGTGACCAACTTTCAAATAGAGAGTATCTATTTTCTTATGTTGTAGATTACCTCAGTGGTCCAGGCAGAACAAAGCCAACTTACTTAGCCTCTCTTTTTTATCCTGCAGTTTATACAGCCTGAGGTTGGTAGGAAAGTTCCTATTATCAAGTAAAACTGCTTGATCAAATCGTATTTGTTTCGTCATTTTGGGAAAAAAAACGTTGCAGGACTGAGTCTCTGAAAATGAAGTTGGTGAACTAAAGCAAAACAACATCTGCAATGTATGAGCTGAGAGAAATGCAAATGATAAAGAAATTGATATAGTAGACTGGGTTTCAGTCAGTTCTTGCTCATGCCATCATCAGGCTTGTTACTATTTGTGATTTTTCTTACAGCTGACTGGAAAACCTGTGCTGAGAGTTATAATGAAAGTCCTCATTAGCTCTTATTTAGAATACTACAGCAAAGTGATCACTTAACAGAAGTGGCTCAGCAAGAGAGGGGCAGAATTGGAACCAATGCTCACAGAAATTTCCAGCAAGTGTTCTGAGAGGTGGGAATGTTGGCTGCTGCTAGTGGCTCCTCCTGCAGGTTTCTTAACACCCAGCCCACAGAAAAGCACTGTGAAATGGGCTCTGTGCCTTGGCTTGTGAGCTCTGTGCTGCCACTGCCTTGAGCTCTCCTGACTCTGCTGTGGGTGTGAGCCAACCAGGAGCCCACCCCACGGAATGATCCCCTGTCATTTGAGTGAGTGTCTGCATCAAGCAGGCCTGTGGCTGTGAAGCCAGGCCTTCTGAGGGGTGAAGAGCTGCTGGTTGAATTTTTGGGGGCTGTTTTTATGGGTTTGGGTTTGGTTTTTTCTTTCCAAATAGATTTGTGAATAAATATTTTGAAGCAGAACTTTTACTTTTGAAGCATATAAAATCAAGTCTGTAAAGCAGAGAATAAGCCTTGATCTTGTCAGGCATTATTGCTCTGGAAAGCTTTTTTCCTCATTCTCTTTGTCTTCTAAGAATTGTATGTATGAGTTTTCACAATACCACTGCAGCTTACAAATAAAATTATGACCAAGCCCTAAGCTTCAAGAAAATCAGCCAGAACCCCGTGCCTGAGGAAGGCTGCCCACAAAGTCAGTTTGTAAACCCAAGTCCCAGCTGAGTCTGTACCTCAGAGAGCCAGGAGGAGGCAGCCAGCCTTCAAAGACAGCAGTGGTGGGAGTCTCTTGTGTCTGGCACTTCTGAAAGCCTGGCTGCTGCCTTGGGCATCCCTGGCTGAGCTCTGGAGCATTTCTGGAGCAGCACAAGCTGGTTTGTTCTGTAACAGGACTGGCAGGTGGCTGTCACCAGTGTCACACAAACCCAAACACACTTTGTGACCAGTTTCAATTAAGTTGCCAGGCTGTTACAGTGCTATGCCCAGGGCACTGCTACAGGCACTCTCTGTCCTCTGCAGAAAAACCTGCTGGGCAGCCAGGGCAGTTACTTCAGCTCTGACATCCAGCTTCCCAGAGCTTTGCTCTCCATCCAGAGTGGGTTTTCCCCTGTGCCCTGCTACCTGCTCCCTGTCTGTTTTGTTGTGAATCCTTTCTGTGCCCACCTCACTGTGCCTGTGGTTCTGTCAGCAGGGATGTGCTGTGGCAGTGACACTGGAGGGAGAGCAAAAGCAACACGTGGTGCAGGAGGGATAAAAAACCAACCCGTGCACACAGGTACACACACAAACCTGTCTCTGGCTGGAGAGGAAGGGTTTCAGCCACAGCTCTGCTGTGCCAGGGGAAGGGCTGAGGTTTCAGCAGAGCTGAGCACACAAATCCCATGCAGTCAGGTGAACATTAATCCCATTGCAGATGAGCAACCTTCCCTTTACACTGTTCAGTTATAAGACCTGGGGTTCAGTGCACAAGCTTTAGCTCTTTCTGCAAAGTTAGGATCTCCTAATTTACCTCAGATGCTTTTTCTCCCCAGCAACTTCCCATTTATTAAAGTATTCTACAAACTTTCCTGCTACATAGGATAAGTTTGTTCTTAGCACAGTGACATCACTTTATTATCCTCGTTTTTGAGGTCCCAAGCACCAACAGTTGTGCTGAATAAAGTATAAATATCCTTAGGAATGCTTTCAGACCCCTAGAAGCTTTTGCCCACAAAAAGCCAAGCAGGTGCCTGTACGAAACTGAAGCAAGTTGAAAAGTTTCTTTTACAATCCTTGCAAAGTTGCTCAGAATCTCTCATTTTAGCAGCAATGACTGTGAAGGTCCTGGCTATGCCTGACTTTGTATTTTAGGTGGGAGGAGCCTTCTACACTGACAGTGGTCACAGAGGAGCAGCCAGATTGGTGCCTGCAGTTTTGCACTGACCTGAAGCAGACACAGGTTCAGTCCCCCTTTCCACTGCATTGTTGTATTAACAAACAGGCACTTGAATATAAAGGAGAAAAAAAATCCCCAAACACACACACACACCATAAAATATGCACAAAATTGCATTTCATCATGACAGAAAATACTTGTTTTCAAGTCATTACAGTGCTTTCTTTGGGATTCTGGGTTGACAGTGGTGTATGTTAAAAGGATGTGGTAATAATCCTCAAAGTGAGCGTGACAAGTCCAGGAATGTCAAGAGTTAAGATTTCACTTGTATATCAACATGATAAAAGTAAGTTCATGGCTTAAAGTACCTAAGACACAACCAAAAGTCTGCCCTGGAATAATGTCATTTGCTATTAGAGGAAGTTTGGGAAGAAAACGTTCTGCATCCTTTGAGAAGAGTTTTCAACTCACCTTGGATCCCACTTCCATAAATTGTTAGCAGACTGCACAGGGGGCAGAGTTAAGGGTATTTGCACATTTTAACTCATTTGCTGATGCAATGCACTCCTGTTCTTAAGGCACTTTAATTAATGTTGCATAGAACCATGTAGCACTCTTACCCAACACTTTTCACCCAGACCTCTCGTAAGTAATTTGCATGGGAGGTAACAGTTATTAACTTTACAAAATACCGGGGAAAGGTGAACTTATGTGTCAGGGGTGTTCAGACCTGTGGTAGAGCTGAAACAGAGAACAGGTTGGCCAAACGTCAGTTCAGTAAATACTCCATCCGAGAGGTGACAGCCTTTGCAAGCATTCCGTTTTTATTGGCCAGATAAAAAAAAAGTCTGATGTTTCCATCACAAATGGGAATATTTCTGTCAAGTTGAGGTTTTACCAACATCAAGAGAGTCCCGTTAACAAAAGCATCCCTTTAATTTCAGGTGTTTCTTTCAAAATTGTTCTTAAAAAAATAATATATGTAGTCCTACATGTAAACTTCATTGCTGTCGAGCACTGTGAGCCCCCTGTGTCACTCATCCTTGCCGTCCTCTTTGGAGTTCCTCTGCAGGACGGGGCTCAGTTTGGTTTGCAGAACGGCTGCGAGTTTTTTGGAGGTTTTCTTCAGGAAGGCGCTGCCGGGGTGGACGCCGCTGACGTGCAGGTACAGGTCCTCCTGCGTGGGGCCCGTGTAGCCGCAGTCCTCGCACACGTACAGCTTGTCCCTCCTCTGCTTGTAGGCGTACTGCTGCTGCACGCCGTGGATCTTCTTCAGGTGCGACTCCAGCGAGCAGCGCTGCGTGAAGGCCTTGTTGCAAACCTCACACTTGTAAGGACGGATCCCTGCAGCGGGAAAACACGGGTTACCATCCCGAGTTATGTTTCCTCACATCGGTTGCTGAGTACATATCTAGCAGCCCAAGGAACCACCTCTCTAAACAAAACATCCTGCTTTCAGGCTAAGGTTTTCAGGAATCGGTTGATATATTTAGGCATAGAAAACCTAGGAATGTTTTGAGAAGATGCAGGCAGACGCTGAGGATAACAGATGCCCATCAGTGGTTTGGTCCTAAGGCAGCCATTATCAACTCCTGCAAAACTTATTTTAGACCCCTGACTATTTGAAATCCTGTGATCGGGTAAAACTATCGGTTTCAGCTTTTATAATGGCTGTTATAATGAATGAAAACTTCTGTCTTGGTAAGATTTTAATTTTTCTCTTTTAGTTTAATGAGACTTCAGTGAACAGCAGTGAATGTCCAGCAATCCCAAGTGCTTCAAAGGAGCGAGAGCGCTTTCGTACAATACAGATTGGATGACTGAGATTACAAATTCTAGAGGAGAAGTGCAGGAAGATGAAATAAATAAGTCTGTGTGTTTCCAGAGGAGGGAGAATGAACTGACTGATTTGAATGCCCAGACAACCAACATCACAAAAATCAATTTTACCACCAATCAACACTGATTTAACAACTCCCCCAGTGCTTAAATAGCTGAGGATTTAGCAACATTTGAAAGAACCTAAACCAGCTGGAATTCTACTTACTAGACTAGATCAGTAAGTTTCCAAGCAAAGACCACCCTTAAAACTGATATAAGGAGTTACCTAACCCCCTCCTTTCCCCAGGGAAGATGGAATGCCAGGGTCTGGAAGATCAGACCTATGGTGAGCCAGGCAGAAATTGGTAAACCAGGTTGGTCTGTTCAGATAGCTGTAACTTTGTGATTGCATGAAGTTACCAGCCAGGAGCTGATTTTTCTACCAGAAATCCAAGCTAATTGGAAGTTCCAATAAACAGAATCTCAACTGCATTTTTGTTTAGTTAAAAGAGGTTATCCCAGTGCACCAGATTAAACTATCAAGACAAAAGTTTCCTAATGCCTGCTGCTGTGAAATTGCTTCATTTCCATTAAACTGCAGTTGGAGAGAAAGCCCAAACCTTCATTAGAATTCACACACAAAAAGCAGTTTCATGCTCATTTGAAGGCAATTTAAACCTTCACCCTCCTTGGTGCCTGCCCAAATAGTCCATGGGCAGGAACACAAGCACAGAAAGGGTAGTACCAGGATGGTACAGCCCATCACGGCTGTGGGAACCTCTTCATCACTTAGGAATTGTTTTAAATCATTTAGGAATAATTTTAAATTATTCTGACCAGAGGCACTCCTGGATTTATTTTCTGGTTCTCTGATGAGGGTACAGCTTGAAAAATCACTTCTTTTGGAAGCACTGACTTCACACTCCAGCCATACCCCAGTGGCAGCTCCCTGCTCACAGCCAGCAGCTCTCCTTTCCACATGAAAGCTTTGCAAACAAATCCAAACAGCCCAAAACATTGGCTCCAGGCAATGCCTTCCCATCCAAATGGGTGTCATTGTTTTTGGGGACTTTACGACTAAGAAACAGCTCCTGCCTATCAACATCCTTGTGTCATCTCTAGCAGTTCACCTGGTTAATGGCGTCTAAACCAAAAAAGGGGCTCTGCAGAGCAAGCCCAAATAGTCTCCAGTTCCCATTGGGTGACAACACATCTGGAAAGAGGGGATGTGCCTGTGAGATGTGGTGGATGCACCTTCTGGGTGACCAACAGTGCGAAGTCAAAGCTTGCTGAGCACAGCCAGCTTGACCCACCAGGAAGCATTGCCCTCGGTGAGGTTGGGGTTGATGTTTATTTAAGCCATTGCTTCCACCAAGAAAAAAAAAACAAAACAACAAAAAAACAAAGTCAAAGGGCAGCCTTCTCTCTGCTTCAGGCTGGGGTAAGAACTTCTGGGAACAGTGAGCTGGATTTGAGGCAACAGATCCAGTTCAGAGGAACACAGCCACTCCTGTTTGGGGTGGACAAACAGCATGAGTGAGTGGCCACAGAAAGCACATCACTCCAGCCTGGGGGAGGCACAGCAGGAACCACATTCTGGTTTCTCCAGACGGTGCCAAAATCAAGCCATGATCCCATCCTGCACAACAATCAGCTGGGAAGGCTCTCAACAACGAAAACCCCGGGACACTGCTGCTCATTGCCTCTAGAGGGCAAAGCGCTTTCATCGAGCTCCTGCCTCCACTCATCGCTGCGCGCTGATAACGCGCACTGATTTGCTATCCCGGGGGGTTATCCCAGGCAGGTTATCCTGGTGGGTTATCCCAGCCTCGCTGCCCCAGGCATGGCAGCATGGGGCTGTGCCTACACGAGGTGTGGATGGCAGGTCCTGCACCCTCACTGCTTCACACGGATGGCATTAGTTCTTCTCAGAGTTTATCATTCCCAGGACTTTTCTCTGTCCACACTCACATCTTCCGCTTTCCTCCACTGCATCTCCACTATTTTTTTGCAAATGTTGTTAACCAGGGCTTGGTGTTATGATCTTGCCAGGTTACCCTCACCCTCTCCTTGTCCTTGTCCCATGCCACCCCTTCTCCCCGGAGCCTCCCGCGGGTCCCCAGGGAACGCATTCTCACCAGTATGGGTCCGCACATGCCTTTTCAGATCAAAGGTGTCGTTGAAGCCTTTTCCACAGAAGGTGCACAAGTGTCTCTTCACCTGGCTGTGGCACTTGATGTGACGGTTGAGCATCCTCTGCAGGCGAAAGCCTTTGCCACACAACTCGCAGCTATGCAGGGCAGCATCGCTACAGGTGCCAGTGGTGAACTGGGGAGTGGGAGAGGACTGCGTGAGCATTGGGATGAACAACAGAGGACCAACAGAAGAAATAAAGCAAAACAAGCAGGGCTTATTGTGGCATTAAAAGAAATATTTGGATTTATGGGAAATGAAAAGTGAAAGCATTCGGGAGATTCCTGCGGGGTGAAACCTTCACGCTTTCCTTGCAATCAACTGGGGGACTTAACGTGCCCGGTGTGGGACTGAGGTATCTCTGGCCAGCTTGGATTCAGGGGTTAAAACAAATTGTGTGGTATTTTCCTTGCAGAGGCAAACCTCACCCGGCTACATCCATGAACACAAGGGCTTAGGCTATGAGCACCTTTCTGTGGGACCACACGTGTGTTTGCTCCTGCACTCAGCTGATATCCTGCATGGAGAAGGGAAGTCCTCTCTGGTGTGAGAGAGTTGTATTACGCAGTGCCTTCACTAGTCACGCCTCCAACTGCTCCGGGTCTCTCAAAAACAAGCCAGCAGTGATAAAAAAGGTGGTTTTGGAGAGATAAACCCAAGGCACGCTGTGCTGACTCAGCAGAGACTGAAACAATGGCCCTAATCTCCCCGCGTTGGTGTCCCCGGCTCGTTAATTAACAGCGGAGTGACATTAGGGGGTAATCTCTTCATTCCTGCTCCTAGCACCAAAAGCATTGTGCCAACACCATGACATAACTTGACTTAAGAAGACACTGATGATTCAGCTCCTGGGAATATCATTCCTCAGAGGAATGTCTGGAAAATGTAAATACTGCGCTGCTGGTTTAATTATTCCTGGCGGAACCCACGGACCCTGTTAGATGCCCGGGATGAGGGAAAGCCAGCAGAGCAGACAGGACCACGGGCACACATCCATCAGCTGAAAAAAACTCAGCTCTGCTAAAACGAGGTTTTGCTGTGACAGTCATTAATAGCCCAGGTTAAATTATACAAAGTAGGTTAAAGTCAAACAGCAGCAGGGCGGGCTCTTCACAAAGACAGGAATACGTCTGGGATTTCTTTTTCCTGAAGAGCCAGTTATTTTTCCTGGTCCTCCCCCTTTGCTTACTACTGAAGCAACGCTACTCGAAATTGTAAAGAAAGATTAAAGAAAACGGCAGCTGTGAAACCACGAGCTGTGAAACTGGAGGGGGAGCCATCTGGGAAGAATCTGTTGGGCAACAGGGCTATGACTCCACCTCAAGCAGCTGCATATAACTGGGGTGAAACCTAATCATGAGACTTAAGAAGACGGTGACTGAAAGGCTGTCAGCTCGGCACAGACAATGGTAATTTTTACAGCTCCATCCAGCAAAGCAGCAGCCAGGGTTTAACGAGGTGTTAACTAACAGTGGTAAACACATCTCCTCCTGCCTAGCACTGGGGTGGCCTGGCTCCAACTCTGCTGAGGGGATCCTGGCTGTTCAAAGAGAGACGCCCCGCTGTTTGGGAGCTCGGTGTTGAGTTCTCAGGTACCACGAGGACCTGAGGCACGGTGAGCAATTTGCCTTCTCAGCCTTGGGAGGGAAATCACTGCTCTGCTCTGCTGGTTCTGCCCAAGGAACACCCAGACAGCCGGAGCTCCTGCCCTTGCAGCAGAGAGGCTCTTCAGCAAAGTCAGTGGACAGATGATTGCTTCATTTCACCCAAGCCTGCAGGTCCACCTCAAGGTGGCAATGGTCTTTCACAGCTATGGAGGAGAACCTTTAGCTGCTTTCTCGATAGGTCAAGGTGGGAGGGGGGCAGCGTGGAGATTCACCCCAGCCCCTCTTGGGGAAGGCTTGAGTACAACCTAGAAGGCAGCTTTTAAGGAGGCCCCACGCTAAGGAACAAGATCCACCCACGCACCATGGGGCATGACTCCTAGCTGCCAGGGCTGGTCCTTCCTGGCTGGGTTCAGAGCTCCTGCGGGACCCGAGCCAAGCAGGTCAGGGGCAGCACGTCCCAGGCAAGGATAAGAGAAGGCAAAGGGCACTGGAAGATTATGGCACATCGCTTAGGAGGCTTGGCCTGCTGCTGCCATCCTACGGCCGGCTGTTCTCGCAGGCCTCCATCTCGGTGTGCGGGACAGGTGCTGTCACCACTCGCAAAGAGAGCCCAAGGGACTGTTGTCACCTGGTGTCCCCGGGCAGCAGCCAGGCCTTGACCTTGAACTGGGGTCACCCCATTGCCAGAGAGGAGATGGTTGGGGTGAGGGCGGTTACCTTGATTTTTGACCTGACCATGGGGCGCTTGACGGCCAGGTCCAGCAGCATCCCCCCGGCCGTGCCCAGCTCGCCGGGGGCAGGTTGTGGCGTCGGGGGGTCGCTGGGCTCGGCGTCCCGGGTCCCGCTGCTGCCACTGCTCTCCAGGCGGCAGCTGTCTTCATAGCCCAGCAGCACGCAGCCGATCCCGCCTGCAACGGGGTGGGGATGCGATAAAGCGGGGGGACCCCGGAGCCGCGGGCAGGGCAGGGGAGG
>VWZT01007021.1:94094-105688 GCA_013397055.1 Pachycephala philippinensis | reverse complement strand
GCCGGACCCGCTGCCCCTGTCTCTGCCGCCGCACCGGGATGCCCTGCCGGGAATGGGGGCCGGGGTTGCTCCCCGTTCGCGGGTGCGGGTCCCGCGGCGCACGGGGGGCTGAGCGGAGACCCCCCCCGGGACAGCCCGTCGAGGGGAAGACTTGCCGAGGCGCCGGGAGAGGCCGAACTGTCCTCGGGGCAGCAGCAGGAAGAGAAAGTTGTTATTATTTTTCTTAATGACCAGCCTTTCTTCTGTTCAGAAAAAAAGGAAAAAAAAAGATTTTTATTCTTTTTCAGTCATTGATTTAAAATTAAAAACGTGTCACAGCCTTTTCTCTCCCCCCTCTTTTCTTTTTTTTTTTTTTTAATTTGCCTCTTGTCGTGTTCCCCCTGTTCCCAAAGTGGAAATGAAACAAAGACAAGAGGTTAGGGTATTGGGGAAGGAAGCAAAAGAAACACAAGAAAACCCACAAAAAGTCAGCGAGCAGAGCCTGCGCCTGGCGTGGCCTTGGGTGTTTAACAACATTCAGGGATTCCTTCTCCCGCCTCCTGTTCAATCTGCTTTTTTATTAAAAGCAGTGGAAACGCACTTGATGCCTCCCTCCCCAGGCTCATCCCTGCGGCAGAGCCGGCACCGGGCTGGGGCAGTTGCGGGAACGAGCACCAGGAGCTGTTTCCCCACATGAAGGAAGAGGCCTTTCAAACGGAGTCACTCCTCTCTCAGGGTGCCGCTTTCCTCCCACAGGGCAGAGCGCAGACCGGGGGGAATTGATGGGAGTTTCACTGTTGGTTTCATTGAGACAAAGGTTTAACTTCAGGGGCTGGACCTGGAGCCTCGGAAAAGAACACGCCTTCAAGTATCACGGCCAAACGAAAGAGCTCTGCTCGATGCCTGTCCCCGTTAGTCTTTTGGGCGTGAGCTCTTGTGGGGCTCTGAGACTGGGGCTGTGGGACAGCCCGGAGCCCCAGGGACAAGGCTCCAGCCGCACATCAGGTGATGCACTGTCAGGGAGCTCCTCCAGCAATCTGTATTTCCAGTAGGATCTCCCAGCACCTACTTGCTCCCCCTACTCCTGTGGGGAGTTTACAGACTCTGCAGGTACCAGGTGAGAAGCCACCTCAGCATGGCTTCGGGCAATACCTCAGCAAGACCGCACATAAAACCTTCCCTTTCTCTCTCTCTCTCTCTTTAAGGCTATGTAATTTCTCTGTTATGTCTGAGATTTTGCTCCAGGACAAAATACAGCTATGTGGGGCTTAATTGATTTTTTTGCACTGCTTTCAACTTGAGGTTTCTCTTATTTTAACGACTCCTTGTCTTTTAAGCCAAAAGAGGTAGCAAATGACATTAATCAGAGCGCTCCCAAGCTGAGAGCTTGCTGTGACGACTTCACTGTCATCTGGGCTTTCTCAAACCCTGCTTTGAGGTTCTCATTTAATGAGGTCCTGGAGCACACACTTCACTTACACGGGGTGCTCCAAGTCAGACGTGCTGTTACAAGCATGGCTGAATCAGGAATAATAACAATAACAATAATAATAACAATAATAATAGTAGTATCATCATCAGCTCTGGAGCCTTGACACGAGTGATCAGGGCTGAGGTGTGCCCAGCACCACTGGAGACACAGAGTGAAGAGAAAGTCCTGCAGCCTCTGGCAAGGCAAGAGGAGCTAGGTGGAGAGGCACCAGCTCCGTGAAGGAGAGCATTCCAGAGGTAGTGGGCTGCCTATTGCTGAGCTACCAGGTGGAAATGCAGACTGTTGACTGTTGGTGTTGCTTGGGCAGAGCCCGTAAGAAAACCATACTGCCTTTCCTAAAAACACCATTCCTTGGTATCTTCTAACCTGGAGGAGCCCGAGGAGCATGACCCTGCCAACACCATTGCAAGGAGGACATGGAGCACCATGAAGTGGGATCCTTGGGGATCCTGGTCTTCAGCAAGGCAGTCCACAGACATGTCACTGGATGGCCATGTCCTGCTCCATACTCCCACTGGAGCAATGTTGCACATATAGCTCAAACACTGTAATTAAACTCGATAAATAATGATGCTAATAAGATAATGGCACACAGACATTTCTGTAGGATCTTGTTTAATTTTCAGCATTACTTGGGTGTGGGAGAAAATCCAGTATGTTAAATTAATATTTCGGGTGTAAATCAAATTAAATGTACAAAATGCCCTGTAGGGTCAAAGCACAGTGGGACCCACCCTTATGGATCTGACTACTAAAATGTGTTTCATTTCACTCAGATCATTTGGGAGTGAGGAGGGAGAGATGGGATCAAAGAAAGAACTGGCTGTGTGTCACTATCTCAATCACATCCCGCCCCTTCCCAAACCAACCTTGTGAGGGGTTGGATGGATGGCCACGTGTGAGGGCAGGGGGACTCATCCCCCTCATGCTGCAGGACCTCATGTCACTGCCAGCCTCATCCTGTTGATGTGGCACCCAGCAGGGAGTGGGGACAGCGTGCCTGGGGGCAAGGACCTGGCTGTGGGGAGCAAGGGAAGGAGCTGGGCTTGGGCAGAGCAGAGGGAGGGATGATCGGGAAAGGAGGTGTAAGGAAGGCACTGCTCAGGGGACAACGACTCAGTTTGATCCCCGAACAGGGAATATTTCAGCTGTGATCCCAGGGAAACCTGTCCATTCTTCTTCTTGCCTGGGCTGCTTTTCACCATGATCAGCACAATGTGGCTGCAGAGGGACGTGGCCTGGGCAGGGATGAGGGTTTGATTGCACAGCCCTTCAGAGCTGAGCACTGTTGAAAGGCACGGTCCCTCAGCAGTGCCCTGGCAATGTCTTTAGCATGGAATCCAGCTAAGGGACCTTCCCGCTCAACCCTCAGTGGCATCTTGTCTGCAGCCATCGCTCCTCCAGCACAGAAATGGAGGGACTCCCGCAAGTCCACCTGCAGGGGCTGGGGATGCTCTGCCCACGAGGCTGAGAGCAGTCACCCAGGACCCCTTTTCTGGCCATTTCTCATGATTTTGAGCCCAACCAGGCCAGACAGAGATGAAAACCTGGCTGGTACAGCAGCTTGGCAATGCAACAGTGCAACCTTTGGTTTCTGGCTTCCAGCAGAGCTCAGGTAAGGAGATTTATACAAGTTTACTGACCATGCAGGACAGGCCACAGCTTCATACCCTTGGGACGAGGAACCTTCATCTTCAGGGTCTGTAGTGTTCTTGACACATCAGGGCTGGGACATCTGTGCTGCTGGAAGTCAGCCAAACACCCAGCTGACACCCCCTTGGCTGGTGAGCTCCCAAGCTGCTCTCCAGAGGCATTTTGGGAGAGATGGGGAGGAGTCTGGGTGTCAAAACACTGCCCAGTCCTCTGCAAGACACACCCTGGTGTGACACCCCTTCCATGTGTCCCCATCCAAGGTGGGATGGTGAGCACATAGCCCAGTGCAGCACCCAGGAGTGGGCACTGCCAGGCCACTGGGACCCCTGAGGTCTCATCCCGGACACGTCACAGAGAGAGGCTCACAGAAGGAAGATGCTCTCATTGCAGCCAAGGCAAGATTACTCTTCCAAGCCAGGGAAAAGTATCTCCTGTGCAGCCTTTTCCAACCTTGAGGACCAACTTCCTGTCTCCTTGGATTACCCAGTGGACGTCAAGCATGCCATGGGGTCTTTCAGGCAGGATTGTGAGGACCTCTGAGGACCGTGTCTTAAAAGCCCACAGAAAAGCACAATTTCCCCCTGCGCTGGAGGAAACCCTCTCTTTGGACACATGCTGCTTCCAGCTCCAGCTTTCCTTCCACCTGGTTGTCCCTGTGCGGCAGCTCAGCGTCTGTCCGTGAGGAGCCGAGGTGCTCCGGGAGATGCTCCGGTCCTGCCCGGCCCGCGCTCCGCCGCACGCCCGCGGCAGCGGGGGTGACTCAGCCGGGTTTCGGCAGCCGCCTGCACGCACACACCGTGCCTTGCCCGAGGGGCTGCTCCTGTCTCCGAGGGCAGGTTCCCACCCAAAGCACGGCGTTTGCATGAACACTGGCCCACGGTCCCGCGGAGGTCAGGGGGATGTGAGCGCTGCTGGGGTGGCACGGGCTGGCAGAGCAAAGCTGCTGCCTCGGTCACCCTCTGTGCTGCCAGCTCTGGGGCCAAGCCTGGCCACTGGAAGCCCTGCTTCCAAGCCACGTTTTGGCAGCTCTCCTGCTCAGACGAGGAAACACTTCACCGCAGCGGCAGGAGCCAGAGTGGCTCCACGCCAGCATTATCTTGGAAGGAGGGAGCAGTGGCTCTGCAGGCTGCCCCAGTTTGGAGGGCGATCTGCTTTCCTTGACTGAGCACGGAGGAATGGAGAAGGTGCCAGCCGGGAGGAGATGGCTCCCCAGGCTGCGGCAGAACCTGCCCTGCCTGTGCTTCCCTGGCGGCTTTCAAAGCACCCCACCAGGCTGACTCACCGGGCTCCTGTCTCCCTGCCTCCCACGGCCCCTGCCACTCCCGGCGTCTCCCTGTCTTTCTCGACCTATAGCTCCACTTCCTTCCCACTCTCCCCAGCCGGCTCAGCACTGTCTCTCTGGCCGCCCATTCACTGTGGCTCTGCTCCCTCAGGGCATCCAGCATCACCACAGGTTCCCAACAAGCCTCCGGGTCCCCTTCCCTGTGGAAATGGCCCCCCTATGAGGTCTGTATCAGATGCTGGACCCCAGCAGCATCCCTTGAGCATCCTCCCCAGTGGTATCCATGGCCCTGTGCTTGGGGGAAGAGGCTGATGGAGGATCTTGTGTGCCCCACATCCCCTACACATGGTCCAGCACCACTCTGGGAGGACAGTGACCCCCTTGGAGAGATGTCCACTCTCACAGGGTGGTCAGCAGAGCCCTGAGCTCTCAGACTGATGTGGAAAGAGATTTTGTGAGCATCTGTCTCTGGAGATCTCTGAAGCCCCTTGCCAGCTTTGCCTGCACTGTCCAGCTTTTTTTTGTTGTTGCTTGGTTTCCTGCAATCCTACTGCCCAGTGTTTCCTCCCCGGGAATTTCAGTGTGTTCCTACCAAGTCTGATACAGCAGCAAAGGTTCCAAAGGTAGTGAAATCCCAGGAGTATCCTGCAAGTCGGTAGCTAAATAGCAGACAGAAAGCTACTCCCTCTGAATGTTTCTGCTGTGTTAAAAATAATCACCTTTTTAGACACCACCAAATCCACAGGGGCTCAACTTCCAAAAACTGCATCCACACAAGTCAGAGCCCCTCCAGCTCTTCCAGTAACCAATCACTGCTGGTGGTGGCCCTCAGTGCCCTGGGTTTCTCTGGTGTTTTCACAAGAGACATCTCTGTGCACCAAACCAAACAGCTGCATGAACAGTGAAGAGATGGGGCAGCAACCTCTCCCTCTTCTTGCCCAGTTGTTTGGATTTTGGATTCTCTCTGGCAGGTCACAGAAAGCTTCAGTCAGGTGGGTTTGGCCAGATGAGCAGCTTCCCAATTCAGTCTCTGGAGGGGGCTGCTGGAATGCAGTGGAAAGGCCACCACAGGTAGTCTCTGGACACCCCACTCCCTGGCTTTATCCTCGTGAGAGGCATTTTCCCTCCTTGAGTTACGCTCAACTCATCATCACCACATCTCCCTGTTCCCATTTTGCTGCCCAGCTGGAGCCTGCTTCAGCAGGGTGACCCATGCAGATGGGAGGCATTACGCTGGAAAAGACACCTTTTCCCTGACACTGGGATGCACTGCACATCGGGATGCACTGCACACCAGGATGTGCTCGCGGAGGCTGAGAGCTCAAGAAAGGAATGCGAAGCCCATTAGCTGACTGGGACGACAAGCGTTTGTCGGGGTTTTGGGAGCCAGGGGGAAAGCTCTCCGTGAAAAGCTGGTGGAAAAAAAGCTGGATGAGCCACAACTGGGGGCTGACTCAGTCAGTCTCTTTCCAGGTTCCTAAAAATAATGAGCGTGCCTTTGAAACCCGCGCTTCCCGCAGCTGGCACGGCACGATAAGCTGTGCTTCCCCCCTCCCACAAGCCCTGCCATCTCTGCCATCCCTCTCCAAGCTCAAACCTCGGTGGTAGAAAATCCCCTGTCCCCTCCCCAAGGACAAATGGCACCTCTGGGGCCCCCCAAGGCTTCCTCATTCCTGCCGGATGACGGCTGCCATAAATCCTATTGTATGCGCGTGGAGTTCAAGCATTTCTTTACCATCTCAAAAATCTCCAGGAGGGACTAGATGCTGTCCCCGCCATCCCTGTCCTTTTGCAGGATTAATGGAGTGCGAGAGAAGTGATAAGGGCAGAGAGGGTCAGCAGGAGGAAGGAATAACTAACTCCAGCGGGGTGCTCTGGGACACTCCCATTGCTGCCACCCCTGGCCAAGCACCCCGGCAGTGCAGCTCCCTGGGGTTTTGGCAGCAGGAAAAAGAGAAGGTGAGGTTCTGCTGGACTCCTCCCCGACCAGGAAGACCACCAGGGCAGCCTTGGCCACTGGCAGTGGTGATTCCAGCCCGAGCACAGAACGGCTCCAGGCAGGGCCAGGGGACGGGACAGGATGTCCCAGCCCCTGTTCAGGCACCGCCGTGTCAGAGATGCCCCTTTGCTGCTCCCCGTCCTGGTGCCACGCGTGCAGGGAGAGGGCTGCTTCCCAGCGGGGATCCAGCGCTGCTGCCGGAGAGACCCTGCCTGTCCCGCCTGTGCTACAGCAGAGCACGTGCTCCAACACGCCCAGGATGAGTGAAACACCGGGATACACACCCGCTGCCTGTGGAATTGCCGAGGGAGCTCAGTGGTGCCGCTTCCAGCTGGGCTCCTTTCCTTACAGCTCTGGTCTGACCGCTGAGGGGGCTCAGAGCAGGCTGCAGCACCCACGGGTGCCTGTGGTCCCTACACACACACACAGATGAGGCTAAAGCCTGACTTCAGCCCTCCTCTCCCTGCCCCCTGCATGGCTGCAGCCCAAGAATCCCTCCTCCTCACAGGAGAGCCCCGGGAGGGTGTGAGCTGGGGGGTGCAGCTGACCCTGCTTTGGGGGCCAGGATCCCCACACCTTCCTGACTTCCAGCAGCCCTGCAAGCTGCAGGGTGACTGCAGAACTGCCCTGCCAACGCGTTGGGGTTCAGTGCACAATGGCTTTTATCTGCCGGTGCCTTTTACAATGATTTCCAGGAAAGAACAAACCCAACCCTCAGCCTGTAAGCACTTCTGCCCTCAGTTCTCAGCAGCACTGCTGCAGTTCCTGCAGGCTGCGGGCAAGGGTCTGTGCAATTGCCACCAATATAATTATTACCTGCTGGGATTACATCCTCTCCCTGCTGCACAGCAGGTAGACTTTGGCCTCTGCCTGCATTTCATTCCCCTCTCAGGGGAAGCACTTGCAGGAGGGAGCCAGGGTGCACTCCCCCGGTTGGGTACACTCTGCAGCACCCCAAAACCAGGCGCAGGGACCAGCCATGCCATGGGGAAAGCAGGGACAGGTGTGCAGGGGAGGCAGCATTCAAACCCTCCTCCTCAGTGCCCCCATCCTGATGATGCCAGGGAAGGAGCATGCAGTGTCTGGGGTCATGGGGGCCCCTTTGCACCCTGTGGCCAGGGCAGTACGAGGTGTTGGCACCTGGTGGCAGCCCCACACCTTAGTTGATTTAGCTGGAGGTGACCCGCCGGTGTCCCCGGGGCTGGCTGGCTAACGTGTAACCACACGAGCCCGGCTGTAAAACCAGCGAGGCTCCGGTAGCGGCTGCCCGGCGCTCCTGCCCTCGCTGCTGGAAGGAGGAAGTGCACGGCGAGTTTAAAATCAAAAGTAACTGTTTCGCAGGCTGCCCTGCCAATGGAAGGAAAGTTTCAGTGCTGCTTGCGTGTAAAGAATGCTGTCATCTTACTCCCGGAGTTTTATCTTTCCTCCATCATTCAAATCTCAGGACAATCAGATTTGCTTTCCTCCAGCTCCCTGGGAAGAACTATCAGAGGGCCCTGGGGCTTGTCTGAATGGGAGGAGCAGCAAAATTCATCCGAATTGCTGGCGAGAACAGGGTCATGGAGCTCCTTCCTGTACAAGTGCTGAGGGGATGAGTTTCAAGAGCTTTCACTTCATTCATGCCCATCAAAAAATAACTCACCCAAGCCAGGCACACCTCCACCTTCCTGGAGAGGAGGCTGACCCGGTCAAAATAAAGCATTTTTAATACATACATTTCATGAATTAAAACTATTACTGGAATTTCTGTGCATAGAGAAGCCCCCAGTGACTCCTCTGAATTACAGAAGAGGGACACAAAAAGTAACACATTACAATTTTTTCCTCTGCATAATGCACTTTTGAATGCCAACAAGATGACCCTGCCAGCAAATCCTACAGAAACATTTCCTGCAGGGCCAGGGTGGCTGCAGCTGGATCATCAATGCCCACACTGCCACAGCCAGGTCCGTCCCTGTTGCGGAGGGACAGGAATAATTCCAGCTCTCAAAGGGGAAAAGGTATCACGGTGAGACAAAAGTGCCTACAACGCAGCAATTAGCTTTTTGCTGCTATAATTAGCACTGCCACAAGGAGAAAATCAATGCTAACAGCAGCAGGCACAGCCTGCTCCCCTCCTCAGCTCTGCCCCTACCCCGAGACCTCAGCAAAGCCGTGCAGGCACCCACACCCGCACTCATCAGCCACACTCAGCTTCAGAGAGCACATGGAAACTTGGGCTAGGCTGAATTCAGGTTTGGGGTTTTTGTCTTCTTTGCCACTGAGGCGGCCGAGCCCCTGTGTCCCAGCGGAGAGCTCTGGGTGTGTGCAAAGTCCTCCCGTGTGAGCACACACACACACATGCACTGGGAGGGAGGGAGAGCTGCCTCTGCAAAGAGGGAAGGACAGCCAGCAGCTCACCAGAACCCTGGGGGAAAATCCTGAAAGCTTTGTGAAAACGTACCTTTAGGATTATTATTTGTTTGTTTGTTTGTTTGTTTGCAGTTTGATAAGAGAGCTTGGTTCCTCACATTACACAGGACAAATGGAGCAGGAGAGGGCTGTGGTTCAGGACACAAACCTGGAAATGGGCTCTGTCTGGATTCTCCCTCCCCTTCCATATCTTGCAGGGGTTTCCTTAGGCTTCAGTCCTTTTTCTTTTGCCACTAAGGCAAGCCACAACGGAGCACCCTGTTTTCTGGATTCTCTGGTGGCTCATATAGGGTTGAGCTGACATCCCTTCTCTTCACAGGATGCTACGCTGAGTAACCACCTATGACACAAAGCTCAGCCAGAACTCCTCCACATCCATCAAAATGCCTGGAACAGGGAAATAAACATGGAAATCTTACTAAGACATGGCCTGCAAGGCAGCCTTATCAAGGAGGGTGGCAAATGCCTGTGAAAGAGCGTGGAGGGGAGGGATAGGGTGGATGAGGCACAGAGGTTGCACAAGCTGAATTTTCTTTGAAATCCAGGATAGAAATGCCCCCTAAGGATGGACTGAAGATGTTATCCAAGATCATTATCCAAATCTGAGCTGTTTGCCCAGGGGAAAAATGGCCTTGAGCTTTCCAGAGTCTCCTTCAGGTGTGACCCAACCCTTTCCCGCCGGGCGCTTGGCCCCGCCTCCATGAGCGGCCACGCCGCTATTCCCAGGCCAGCAAAGGAGGAACCAGGCACAGGAGAGAGGGCATCAAAGGTATGGGCACAACACAGGTTTCACCAGCTGAGAAACCTTCCTGATCCACCTTTCCCTCAGCTCAAGCCCACCCTCTGCCTCACCCTCTGTTTGGGAATCCCATGGATGCAGCCAGCAGGCTCGTGTATATTGGGCTGGAATCTTCTCTCACAGATGAGACTCTGTCCTTCTGCCGACCACCAACTCGAAAGGTTTTCCTCAGCAGCATCCCCTCTGGGCACTCCTGCCCTCCCACCTCCATCACACCACTTCCCTGCCCCTGCAGCCGAGCTCCTAGAAACAAAGATTGGCTTTTCTGCACTGTGGCTGCTGCAAGGGTTTAAACCAGACCAGCTGCTAATGTGGGCTTGGAAAAGGTTCCCTCTCACCCCAGAGCACGGAAAGGGGGCAAAGCAGAAGAGCAGGGTCATGGCAGGGGAGCTGAGCCCTTCAGCGAGGCCCAGCCCTTGGGAGGCAGGGAGGAGAGCAGGAACACCTGAACCACCAGGGCAGAAGCTGAGATTGTGAAAGCACAACCTGAATGCTCCCTGCCTGGGGATTTTAGCCCCTGCAGTGATTAATGACAGGGTTGGGTAGAGGCACTTGGGGGAGCTGCACCCTTCCCCAGTGCCAAAGGCGCTGTGTTGGCTCCCATCCACCGGGCTCCTGGCTCGACCCCGTTCTTGGCACTCCAGTGGCCTTGGACACGTTACAAGCACTTATGCACAAACCCTAATAACAGTAAACACATCAACGTGAGCAGAACCATTAGACTCAATTGAAATATTATCATTCCCACTAATTTCACCTTTCATTTTAATCACGTTCATTCAGCAGAGAGATGAAAAAGATTATAATGAGGAGGGATCAGCCTGACGTGTTTGGTTGTCCTCTTCCACTGCGGACGGGGCTGAGGGTGAGACCCAGCCATCCTCTGGCTGTAACTGCTCTATAACTCTTACAGACTCTATCTGGAAATATCCAGTCTTGATTTGGAGACAGGGACTGTGGCACCTGCTGAGGATGGGACTCCTTGTGCCCCACCACACTGCCTGGCAGCGAGCTGTGGCAGATGCTTGGAGGAAAAAAAGCACAGGAAGGAGTCAGGAATAAGCCTACACCTGTCATAATAAACCTCCCAGCTCGGTGTTCATTTGCGGTTTAGGGAGCTCATGAGACAAGAACAGCATCCAGACATCAAGGGCGCTCCAGGAATTTGTACAGATCCTTTCTGATTGCCCGGGTAGGTTTCTGAAGGACTGGGGCAATGACTTCCCCAGCTCACTCTCACGTGGTTCAACATTCTCCTGCTTGGCTTGAGCTTGTTACCCACTGGCGGTGGGAAATGGGGAATGGTTGTTCCCTGACCTTCTCCTTGTGGTGTAATCTCACCTCCCCACCAGACACCCTTTTGCGTGATACATTCCCTGAGCCACTCCTGTGCACCTCCGGTGGCTAATTTGGGTGGCAAGGCAGCAGACGGTGACTGCTGACAGGGTCTCTGCTCCTCGAGAGCAGGACTGAGCCTCTCTCTGCTCAGATACTCCAGCGAGGAGGTGCCAGGGAAAAGCCCGCAGGGAGAGGAATAATTCTGTCTTCGGAGCATGAAAAACTGGCAAACACAAGGCCTTGGGGCCACACACTGAACAATGAGAAGAAACCAAACAACTGAAGAGCAGCTTTCTCCAGCTGCTTCTCCCATGCAATTCGGGATTTCTGGGCGAGGAAAGTGCAGAACTGGTGGTCTCCACTCAACAAAACCAGAGACGTTTCTTGCACGCAGAAGAAACCTCCTTTTGTTTGTGTTTCAGAGCTGCGACCGCACTGGAAATGCAGGCGCACGCCGGCAGGAAGCTCCAGGGAACAGCCCCTCCAGAGAGAGCCCCGGGAGACACCGGCACAGCCGGGCACCCACTCCCCAGGGGCGCTGATGGAACAAAGGCCCCTTTTTAGCACCCCATGTCAGAGTTTCCGGCCAGAAGGGTGCGAGTGCCCAGCCCCGGCAGGGCGAGCATCCCGCCGCTGCAGG
>VWZT01007021.1:70495-93824 GCA_013397055.1 Pachycephala philippinensis | reverse complement strand
CCCACCTGCGGGCTCCGCGCGGAGCCACGCCCACCGCTAAGCCACGCCCCTCCGACAAGCCCCGCCCCCCGCGCTGGGGACCGGCACCTGAGCTCCACGGGCTCCATCCATCCCTCCATCCATCCCTCCATTCCCGCAGGTCCTGAGCCGGTGCCCCAGCGTCCTGTCACCCTCCGTGCCCAGCACTGGGGGCTGCGGGCGCTGCGTGTGCCCAGCCCGGCGCCCAGAGGCCGGAGCTGCCCCTGCCCAGCGCTGCCCCACTGGTGCTCTCTCCACAAGCTACCCCTTCCCCACGTTTTTCCTGCCTTGCCACCTGCGCTTTCCATGCTCTTTTAGCTGCACCAGCTCCCTAATGCTGTCCTGTGCGTTTCCCTTCAGGGGAAAGCAGCAGCGAGCCCCAGGTGAGGCTCGGTGGAGGTGCTTCCCTCCCTCTCCAGCAGCCAGCGTGCAGGGAGGATGTAATCCTGCAGCCTCCAGGCCAAGGCCACCACGCTGGCAATGTTCCCAGGGCTCTCCCCTGTCTGGCTGTGCTGTCCCACTGGTGTGCTCTGTTTTTCCTCAGCCCCACAAGTGCACCCTGCTGAAGGACAGACAGCACTGTGCTGTGCCCTGCCCCTGCCCTGGCTCCCTTCTTGTTCTGCCAGGGCAGGCACAGTGCAAGCTGTCAGAAACACCACGTGGTAATTTAACAGGGAGGTTCTCTGCGCTACATTTACAAAAATCAGGGAACTCCTGGCAGGCACCTAGTGTGTCTGACCATGGTGAGTCCTAACACAGAGAAATCCTGCCTGGGACTAAAAGCTGTGTGGTTGTGTCGAGGTGTGCTGTGTGGGCAGTGAGTGTGCTGGTTTGGACCCTGCTCATGAGCTAAGGGGTTACTGATATGAGAAAACACATCTGATCCTTCTCCCCTTATTTACAAAAAAATCTAGAAAATGCACACAGAAAAAGCCAGTGTTAAATGATACTGAAGCAGTCAGAAGTTACAGAACACCGGAGTTCAAATTCCCAGTCCATAGCCCAGCTCAGCTGGCTGTTGCTTGGGCTTTATGATACATTCTGTAATTAGAGGATTATATTTTCTTCCCCTCAAGAGGTTGTCTCTGTCAGTGCTTGAGAATGATGGAGTCTGGAGGATGGGATGGGTCTGGGTAAGGAAAGAGGCAGGTTTATGTGAGCAGGAGTTGGAGATCACTCTGAATGGCACAGGCAGTAGCAAGGAGAGGAAGGTTGGTCTCCTGGACTGGCAATCAGTGGTGGCCCTGCACTTGCCAGAGCTGATGGATGTGCTGGGTAGATCACCTAAGCTCACATTTTTTAGCTGGCTGCTCTTTAATTCAATGTGCCTGCCCTGAGCCACCGAAGATCTGGCAGGAATATCTGCTAAATGCTCCTAAACTAAACTTCAGCTGCAATTAATGGCACTTCTACTTTGAACATGTGCTGCAGGATAAGCATCACTCTTGGGTGTTGTAGTGAGACACCTAAACTTCGTGGATCTTTTTGACCTAAATCCTTAGCTAATACATTTTCAGAAGAGCCAAGGCTCAAAGCTTATGTTTTATAAATCGAATCTGAGTTTTTCTTTTTATAATTCTTCATGGTCAAGTCAGGCAATAATGGCTTCATGTTCAACAGATCAAGTTATTTAGATAACATAGTGGAAGTAAATGATGTGGATATTTTATAGTCCTGGCTTAGAGATTATTTCAGGTTTATCTTTATGCAGATTAATAAACTTTTGGCTTTTATAAATTGATGTGCCAGGCCCAGAGTGATTTGAGCTTGCACATGCTTGTCATGCCTGCAGAAGACAAGCAGGGCTAACTTCCAAGAACAGAGGAAGATGAGAAGGTTAACTTTTTCATAGGTCTTTGTCACTTGTGACACTCAAATTATAAAGGTGTCTTTTGCAATCTGTGCATTTTCAAAGTAGATATATCCACCATCTTAAACATTGCAGTGTTTGTGAAGGAAAAAGGGTTACGTTTCTTGGTGTAATTGTTCAGTTACCTTGTATCTCCCCTATCTTTATTGTTGTTAACTAATAGTCACGTAATAGTAAGTTTATGACCTTTGTGTTCAGCTTCAGATTACTGATTTGTAGTAACTGAGTTCAGTTGATGGAAGCTGACGGGAAGGAACTGGTTTTATTAGACTAATTTCTGGAGGGAGTTTTGGTTATTGGCTGACGTGTGTCTGTGCATTTTCTTAGCAAGATAAAATTATTTCTTAAACAAAACCTTTCTATTTTGATCTTGACAGCAGAAATGATTGTATTTGAAATATGCAGTTACTGGCATGCTAGGTGAGGAATAAAACCCTATGATAATTTGTCAAATAATAGTCACAAATATCCTCTCAAGTAACTTCAGTGTCAACTTTCAAATAAATTCTTTGCAGGTGCATTTTGGCACCATTCAAATGGGTCGAATAAATTACTGATCTTTTACCTAATTGTCAATGTGAGTAAAAATGTCTAGGTAAGAGAGAGAGAAGCATAGGGAGGAAGCAAAGAGCAGCTGGGATTTTCTTAGGGCTTTTTACACCCATTGCAGGGCTTGCAGCCCAGGTTGAAAGCTGCTGGTGTGTGTTGCACATTATGTATTTTATATGTGTTATATATTTACATGTCATGATTTATAGTGAACATTTTAGGTAAAGGGGGTATTTTTGAAGCAAGTGCCTTGCTTTTTCAAGAGTTTGGCATAAGCAGGCTGTGGGTATTTTTGGGTATTGTAAGATTAAGACACAGAGGAGCAAACAAAGACACATGCCGCTGTTTCTTAAAATAGTTTCCAAATTGTCACAAAATTGCCTCCAGGCAGAGAAGTTTTGAGGAGATTATTCTGATTTGGTAAAGATGTGGGTCAGAGATAACAGGACTTTTCAGATCACACCCATCCTGCATGGCATGGGAATTACATGTTCCTAGCATTTATTTGCTCAATAGCTTTGTCACTTAGTAAACCCACCCATCTGAAGTGAGTGCAAATAAAGCACTTTTTGGTGTAGTGGGATTGGATATTGGCTCCTGAAGATTCCAACCACGTTAAGTTGCTGTGGGAAAGACCCTGCAAAGGCAGCAGAGGGAACAGCCTTGCAGGAGGGGTGAAGCCTGGGTGGGGTTGATCCGCATCACCCCGGGCTATGATAAACCCTGTCCCTTGTGTTTTCAGAGGCTGCGAAGTGGCGTTGTCAGAGATCTTGAGCGTCAGAATCAGAAAAAGGAGAACATTCGCCTGTTAGAAGAGCAGATTGCTCTGACAAAGCAGCTCATGGAAGAAAGAGACAAGGCGTTAATGGAAAAACGTTCCCAGCAGTCCTAGGCACAGGCCTGGCTCCTTAGAGGTTTGATTAAAGACGTTTTGGAGGTCATTTGCATCTCACTTCTTGTAGATGTTTTAACAAACACAGGTAATCTGTTGAAAGACTGCCTATTTGGTGTAAGTTATGATCCAGACTCTAAAGCTTTAGTGCGGACAAAACCCCATTTCCTCTGTGATTGGTACTTGGACTGTGCAGACTTGGCTGTGGCACATCCCGTGTGGGTGGACTGACGGTGGGGAGGAACAGCTCGTTGTTGTGCAAGCTCCCTCTAGGATGGCCAACAACGTTCACATGAGCGGGCTGCTCAGCCGCCACGACGATGAAGCCACCAGGACCTCCACCTCGGAGGGCCTGGAGGAGGGCGAGGTGGAAGGGGAGACTCTGCTGATCGTGGAGTCCGAGGACCAGGCTTCCGTGGATTTATCGCACGACCAGAGTGGGGACTCCCTGAACAGCGACGAGGGTGAAGCGTCCTGGATGGAGGAGATGTCCTATTACTGTGAGAAGTGCCAGAAGTGGATCCCAGCAAGTAAGGCTGCCCCTTGCGTTGTGCCTTGCCGTGGTGGGTGTTTGCAAGGTGTTTGTGCTGTCCTGCATTCCTGTTTTGGCTGTACCCCATCCTGTCTTGGTGGATGATGCCTGCTGGCAGCGGGTGTGTTAGACACTTCAGTCCATGAGCTGTGTGTGTCCCGAGCTGGTGCTCTCTGTAAGGACGTTAAACTGTCTTCTTTCATTAGTAGAGAGCATTAAAGTTCAGAAATATGCCCACCCTCACAATTCTTGCAGCAGTTTAGCGGCTTGGGCCAAGCAACCTGACCTCTCTGCTCACTCAGATAAAGATAACGACCCTTGTTGTAAAGCTCTGGGAAGGAAAAGGACTTCGTGATGGTGTTGCTTTTTTTTCCTCCCTGTTGATTTGTCACATCTGTGGAGCACATGGCTAAATCTCAACCTTAATATTTTCCCAATAATGTGAATTTTAAGTTGGCTTTCATAGAAACGTGCCCAGATTTCAGCAGCTGGCTCTGGGGGGTGTTTGGAGCAAGCTGCAGAACTTGATGCCTCTGCTCTGACACTTGGCATAAGATATATGCTGTTAGCAGTGTAATAGACAACTTTACTTTTTAAATTCTGGAGTATCTGATCTGTTACTACATCCAAAAGCCAGATATTGCTAAGCACTGGTTGGCTTTGGTTGGGGGTTTTTTGTTTGGTTTGATATGGGGGTTTTGTGGGGGATTATTTTGTGGTTAGAAATAATGAACTGTTTAGGTGGCACCTGCCTTGCAGATATGTCAGAGCTGCCCTTTTTGCCTTCTTAGAATTTGCCAAAATTTACAGTGTAAAAATCTCCTCTCAAGGCATGGTAGTGAATGTTCAGGTGTTAATGTAATGAAACCAGCATCAGACTATTAAATTACTATGCAGGAAAGGGAAATATTAACTTGAAATGTATTAATAAAAAAATGGAGCAGAGCTAAAGGTAGCATGAGCTGTCTCATGCTGGAGCACTTGATTTAACACTAAGTTTGTTTTATTTTGCAAATATGTTCCGCTCTGCAGTTTCTATGGAACAAATCTGTTTTATTTACAAACTTGTTTTATTTTACAAATAATTTGCTTTATTTTACAAATACGTTCCTCTCTGCAGTTGCTGTGGAACAAATCCAAGGAGCAGAAAAGGCCAGTTGCAAAGCAACAGTAGCCACATACAAATGTGCAGAGTAAACGACTGTAAAAGGGAGATACTGTGCTCTTTCCTAATCATTCAGTTCTAGGGAGTCCAGTTGCCCCTTGTGAAAATTGCCAGTGTGCTCAGGGAAATAACCATTTTTTTACATTGACTTGCCATTTAGATATTCTCTTAATCTACCAATCTGTGGGGGGTTTTCCCCCCAGCAGACACAGTTGCAGATTTAATTCTGCAATTCACTGTGAAAGCAGGACATCCGTATGTTAAAAATGCTTGATCTGGTGTCATTACGCAGTAAAAGAGATCCTTGTAGAGAAGCATCTTTTGAGTGTGACTTTTCAGAAACACTTTGTTCTTAACAGTTTCCCTGTCCTCTGTTGTCATTTTTCAATTTTTCATACTTGTGTCAATTAACTCCTGGTGAGTTTAGAAGCCCTGATTCACATGATTATTTTTCCTTTACTGCAGAAACATGGCATTAGAGCCTGTAACTTTGGGTGCACGGGGGTTCTGTCACTTTTGTTCTGACAGACCTGATCTTAGAGGAAATCCAAATTTCCTTTGCAGCACTTTTTCCTATAAAAGGACAAAAAAATTGACTTTTGCCTTTTCATTTTAGGTCAACTGAGAGAACAGCTCAGCTACCTCAAAGGAGATAATTTTTTCAGATTTACTTGCTCTGATTGCTCAGAAGATGGGAAGGAGCAATTTGAACGCCTGAGATTAACATGGCAACAAGTAAGTGAAGTGTTTGTGCCAGCAGAACAACCGTGGGACTTTGTGAAATTGTTGTTTGTTGTGTATATGCTACCTGGAAAAGGAGGATCAGGTATTGGTAACAAAGGAGTATTTGCATGAACTTCAGAAATTAATTAGCTGAGGATTGCCTGCACATGAGAACTTGAGCATTTGGCAGGGAAATTGAAAGATAATCATACAAACCACATTCCTTTTCTTTTTTTTTTTTTTCCCTTCCTCTTATGTTGCTCGTGAATTCATGGCTTCAAGCAGGTTTGGAAAAGCAAAATAAATGCAATTTGGCTGCTAGGCATGAACAGTTTTTTTGTATATAAGAAAATGTAAAATTAGTGAGGTGGGAACATAGAAACAGAAAGCTTGCCAGCTCCCTGCATACAAAGCTCCAACCTGGCTGCTTATGCACTAGCATCAGTCCTTGCTGGAATTCACCGTTTCAATCATTTGCACACCTGAGCAATCAACATAACCTCCGTTTGCATCCTTTGGGACAGTTACGGTGTGTTGTCTCACAAAAGATCACAGAATCACAGGATCAGCTAGGATGGAAAAGACCTTTGAGATCATCGTGTCCAGCCTATGACCCAACACCACCATGTTAACCAGCCCATGGCACTGAGTGCCACATCCAGGCTTTCCTTAAACCCCTCCAGGGACGGTGACTCCACCAGCTCACTGGTCAGCCCATTCCAGTGCCCAGCCACTCTTTCTGTGAAGAACTTCTTCTGAATGTCCAGCCTAAACCTCCCCTGGTGCAGATTAAGATGTGTCCTCTTGTTCTGTCTCTGTTGCCTGGGAGAAGAGGCTGAACCCCCATCTGGCTGCACCCTCCTGTCAGGGAGTTGTAGAGAGTGATAAGGTTTCCCCTGAGCCTCCTCCTCTCCAGGCTAAACACCCCCAGCTCCCTCAGCTGCTCCTCGTAGGACCTGTGCTCCAGACCCTTCACCAGCCTTGTTGCCCTTCTCTGGATGTACTCCAGCACCTCAGCATCCTTCCTAAACTGAAGGGCCCAGAACTGGACACAGCACTCAAGGTACAGCCTCACCAGTGCTGAGTACAGGGGGACGATCACTGCCCTGCTCCTGCTGGCCACTATTCCTGATCCAAGCCAGGATGCCGTTGGCCTTCTTGGCCACATGGGCACACTGCTGGCTCATGTTCAGTTTGCCATCAGTCAGTACTTCCAGGTCCCTTTCTGCCTGGCTGCTGTCCAGCCACTCTGCCCCCAGCCTGTGCTGCAGGGGGTTGTTGTGGCCAAAGTGCAGGACCCAGCACCTGGTGTTTTTAAACCTCCTATTGTTGGATTTGGCTCCTGGATCCAGCCTGAACCCTCTAGATGGTGTCAAAGGCTTTGCTGAAGTCCAGGTAGACAAAATCCACAGCCTTCCCTGGATCAACCAGGCTGGTGAGCTGGTCATAAAAGGAGATCAGGCTGGTCAGGCAGGACGTGCCCCTTCCAAATCCGTGCTGTAGGTGTCATGTGATGGCACTCAAGATGATCTATTCCATAACCTTGTCAGGCTCACAGGCTTGGAGTTCCCTGGATCCCCCTTCCAGCCCTTCTTATGGATGGGTGTCATCCTGGCCAACCTTCAGCCATCTTGTACATCCCTGGTGAGCCAGGACTGGTGGTAAATGATGGTGGGCAGCTTGGTGAGCTCTTCTGCCAACTCCCTTACCCCGCTAGGATGGATCCTATCTGGTCCCATAGACTTGTGAGCATCCTCCTGGATTACTGGGGGGTATTCTGCTCCCTGTCCCCATCCACCAGCTCAGGAGGCCACTTGTCCTGAGGACAAGCTGTCTGATTGCTGAAAATATCAGCCTTGTTGGCCTTCTCCTGATTCTCACCCATAGGCACTCATCTTTATTGTCATATAAGATAATTTGGAACACCAGTTGTAACTCCTGCACTGCTTTCTCATGGTGGCCAATGCAGGGGGAAAGGTTGGTGTAGGGGTCTGTGCTGGCAGACTGGCAGAGTTTCACCAGGTTCCAGACTGGGAAAGCAGAGGCTGCTGGCATTGCCCAGGTCTCTTCAGAGTGCCATGGGGAAGGGGCAGACAAAATCAAAATGGTTGAGGAAGAAAGCTGTGACCACTTCCCTGGGCTTCCAGCAGCCAGAGCTGCTGCTGCTTCTGGGTAAGTGGAATTGAGTGAAGTGGTCAGATTAACTTACCTGAAGCAGCAAAAATGGGGACAGTGATTTCTGGATTTTTTTCAGAGTATGTGGCCTCAACAGATCCTTTAGCCAGTTGAAAAGAGAATTATTTTTGAAGTCCTGAGACACTTTCCCACATGGCTTTAAAACCCATGAAATCCTGGTCATCAAACTGAGAGAGGTTGTGAGGTAGAAATAGGATAAAGGGGATGTTAAAACTGTCCATATTTCCTCATTTTGACATCTTTAACAATGCATCCCAGAAAGCCAAGGTCAACTGTGAGGAGACCCATCTCCCTAAGAAAAACAGATTTCAGACTTCTCTACAGGATGAAATACAAGTCCCTATTTGAAGTAGTGCCAAACCGAGGCTGTGTGACTGTTGAAAGATGATCCCAGCCTGATGGGATCCTTCGGCTGATTTTAGTTTAGTTCTAATAAATTAATTAAAATTAATTAAGTCAATGTAATTAACAGTTGGTCACCTAGGATTTACTTGAAAGAGGTGAGATATTTTTCAAACCTGCCCTTTAGTTTGGGTACCTAACAGGTCACAGTGAATTCGGTTGTCAAGTGTGTGCAAGACCATTGTCACAATGTTTCTGATGTATTGGATAGCGGGATTACTTCTGACCTTTTGGGTTTTTTTTGAAAGACTGTTTCCCTACCTCCATGTTACATTCAGACCCCAGCTGTACCGTAATTCATTTATACAACAGCTGCACAATTCTTGTGTCTCGGCACAAACCTGCATAACTAGGCAGCTTGCTATTCCCCTGGGATGGAGAAATCTCTCGAAGAATGTGCATCTAACAATAGAAAGACAAGAATGGGCAGCATGAAAGCAGGAAGAAGACGGATTGCAGAAGTTGCCTATGAGATGTTGCAAAAATAAGATATTTATGAGGGAGCAAAGATTTGTGTGTGTGTGTGGCAGCTGTGGGGGTCTGTTGAGCAGGAAAGGCAGAAAGGATTCACTTGTGTCCAACGCTTTCTGTTGCAGGTTGTCATGTTGGCAATGTACAACTTGTCTCTGGAAGGAACGGGCCGCCAGGGGTACTTCAGGTGGAAAGAAGACATTTGTGCTTTTATTGAGAAACACTGGACTTTCTTATTAGGAAACAGGTAAAGACATGATATTTCCCTGAAGCTCTGGTTGGTGAGCCGAAAGAATTAAAACCAATTATACAGATGGTCAAGAATCCTGGCTAATTTGGTGACGTCTCTGTTGAGCCTTACAGGTGATAAAAAGGGAGGATTTAGTATTGAGAATCTGAATGCAGGCATGAGAGGTACACTTGAGAGAGAATCAGCATTTCTTACTGGGGAAAAATAACCCCTGGAATGTCACTCAAATGCAATACAAATGCATGTATTTTGGATTATTTCTCATCTTCCTTTAGGCAGCATACGAACCTGCAAAGACTTGAGTTTTTCTAAACAGTCACAATGGATGGGCTAATCCCAGTATTGCCAAACTTTAGGGACAAAAATGTGGTCCAGCAAAGTGCTACGTTCCTTGGCTATAAAGCTTGCAAGGACCAAGTTCTTCAAGAAGAACTGAGCCTCACCTTTTAGATTGTTTTGGATCTTAATGAAATGGCTTTTACATAGTAGGTGTTAAACAACTGGAACGTGTTTCAGTGTGTGTAAAGACACTGTCAGAGTAGGAACCCCTCTTGTAAAGGGCAGCCTTCATTTCCCAGTGAGCAGCACATTTTTTCTGAGCGTGCTGAAGCTGTCAAACCCAAGCCTCACTGTTAATGCATGTGCTGTGCAGGCAGGGAAGGAACTGAGCAATCCTTGGAGGTTGTAGATTTGATTGATTTCACAGCTTCTTTTCTTCCCCAGGGATTTCTCTGTTGTAAGATCTGGCCTTTCTTCCTAACCAGATTGGTCTTTGGCTTTGCTTTCGGTGCTTGTCTGAGCCTTCTTGCGCTGTTCTCAGAAATGTTGGCATTTGTCCTCTCTGGAAGCCACAGGGACTCTGACAGGAGGGCAGCTGATGGCCCATCGTCCCTCATTCAGGGAGCCAACACCTCCCAGGGTTTGCTGCTGCCTTTTGAGACTTGCCCTGAGAACTGGGCACTCCTTGCTATGATTAAAATCCAGAGAGTGATTCCTGGCCTCAGACACAGCCTTCCCACTTGCCTGGACAAGCCACTGATGGAACAGAGACAGCTGAACCGTGTGTGTAGCGGTACAAGCCGAGCAATGCTCTTCCTTGGCATATTGAAGTGCAGCTTATCCAGATTTACTGTAACACTCCCAACTTCGAGCTGGGGCACCTGGGCTTGATCCCCCACCTCTGAGGTTCAGTACCCCAAGGTGTGTTAAGTGCAGCCCTTGGGCAGCAGTGAACACCAGCTCAGCCTTGGCAAGTACAAAAGTTTCTGCCAGTGGCAGGGTGCAAAGGCAAGAAGAAATCCTGAGATTTTGTGCACCATGAACCTGATTCTCCAGAGTCCAAGGGAGTGCCTCAGTTATTGGCTACAAGGGCAATTCTTCAGTATTTCTTCTCACCTCTTCCCTAAGTGACATCGTAGTTAGCCCTGTGACCAGTTCCTAAAGGAACAGAAAGTGCTCAGATGCCCAGTAGGAGTGCACTGCCCAGCAGAGGGAAAGGCTTAAATGCTGCTCCCTGCCTCCAAGGGGCCAAAAAAATGCTTCAGGAGTAATTCAGTGTCTGTGCGTCAGTGCCAGTAGCAGAAACACTCTGTCCGGGATGGAAGCACAGCTGGTGAGTGGGGACCTGACCCTTGTTTTCCTCTCTCCCACCACAGGAAAAAGACCTCAACATGGTGGAGCACGGTTGCTGGCTGTCTCTCTGTGGGGAGCCCCTTGTTCTTCCGCTCAGGGGCACAGGAATTTGGAGAACCGGGATGGTGGAAACTGGTTCATAACAAACCCCCAACACTGAAACCTGAAGGGGAGAAGCTGTCAGCATCTGCACTGAAGGCAAAAGGTAACTCTGTCCCCAGTAATGTGTAGATTCCTCGCTGGGCCAGAGCTGGGAGACATGAGAAAAGTTGAGTTAGAACCATGTGCTGTGTGTATGGACAGTTCCTTAGTTTTGTTCTGCTGTAATGGTTGACTGAAGAGAACTCTGGTGCATGTACTGTAGTGTGAGAAGCCTGTTCTATTTTATTACCTTTTTGCATTGCGCTGATTTAAAGGGTTTTGAGGCTTGTGCAGAGTAGTTTTGGTTGGGTTTTTTTTAGCTGAAATCCACAATTTTTCCACTTCCCTTTACCCCGGGGAATGTCTTTTATCTTTTGTCGCTATATGCAAATTCTTCTCTGTGTAGAGGAAGAAAATTTGGGCTTTAATGAGGCTTTAGTCATACATTGGCTTTATGCTATGTGTCCCAGAGTGAATTTCTTGTACACATTGAAAACCCATCTTGTAAGCTTTGTAGTCAGTGTGTTTTTGACTGTGTAGTGTGTATCCAGTGACTGCAGGAGCTCAGTGTCCGTCAGAATAAGCAAACTCCTTCTTTAGCAGCTTCCAAGCCGCCCTTGGATCCCATCATTACTGTGGAAGGCCTTCGGAAGCGGGTGAGCCGCAATCCAGTGGAGTCAGCAATGGAGCTGAAGGAGAAGAGGTCTCGCACTCAGGAAGCCAAGGACATTCGGAGAGCCCAGAAGGAGGCGGCCGGGTTCCTGGACCGGAGCACCTCGTCCACTCCTGTGAAGTTCAGCAGCCGCTGCCGCCGGCCCGATATCGTCCTGGAGAAAGGAGAGGTCATCGACTTCTCCTCCCTGAGCTCATCCGACCGCACGCCTCTGACCAGCCCCTCTCCGTCCCCATCCCTGGACTTCTCTGCTCCCGGCACTCCCGCCTCGCACTCGGCCACTCCCAGCCTGCTCTCGGAAGCAGATCTCATCCCGGATGTCATGCCACCACAGGCGCTGTTCCATGGTAAGAGCCATGGGTTTCGTTCAGTGGTGAGCTCTGTGTAGTTTTCTAGGAAGATGTTATAAAAAAGAAGCTCCCAATGAGTTGCAGGACCCTTTCAAAATGAGATGGAAAGTAACTGGCAGTATTCAGCTGTCTTAGTTGAGTGTGAGAATTGACTGGTTTTCTACAGTTGTGTCACCAGCTTCTAGGGCCAGAGGAAACCCCCATTGTCATTTACTGAGGGATCCTGAATAAACAGTGGGTAGATCACTGTTTCACACAGCAACTGCTGGACCACTCAGTGTAAGCATTTCACTGCAACACAGATTACACTGTTAGATAGCAACTCTAGTTTTGTCTCATATGCTTTTCATGGGAGAAATTTTATTCCCATGGTAATGTCCCAATGTTTTATAAGTTTCTGCTGATTAATGGATGCTAAATTTCAGCAAGATTGCAAAGCAGTGATGCAGGCTGGATGCTGTTAGTTCCTTAAGGAGCCAGACTTCTGGGTGACAGGAAGAACAGTGAGGTTCTGTAGAGGACAGAACCTCTCCAGGGTATGCTAGCTAAAGATACAGCTCACCAGCTTGAGCTTTTGATCTCCAGTCTTTGGGAATTTTCAGCAGTTTAACGTTCCTCAAAGAACATAAGCTTGCAGCTCAGGAGGGGCTCTGTTTCCAGGTGCCAAACTACAAGACACTTTAGGAGCAGGATTGATGCTGTGTCCTGAAACTGGACTCCTTACAGCATCTCCTGTCCAAAATCAGGAGATCCAGGAGTACATAGGAAATGAAGTGTGTTGGGTAAACCCACATTATTGTTCCTTAGCAGAAAAGTGCTGTGACGACCATTTTTGAAATGGGGCTTTGATGTTTAAATTATTCCTTTTTCCCCCTGGATTATTTTGATCTGTTCCACAGATGATGAGGAGATGGAAGGAGATGGAGTCATAGACCCAGGAATAGAGTATGTGCCCCCTCCCAGTGGGACAGCTGGTGCTAGCACCATGATAGCAAGCAGAAAAAAAGTGAAGACAGCTGAGCAGATCAAGCAAGAGGTAGAGAGTGAAGAAGAAAAAACAGAACGGATGGAAGGTGACAGTGAAGATCCTGAAGAGTCAAACACACCCTTGCAGGTGAGAGGACGAGACAAGGGGAAGCCACAGCTGGAGAAGGATGCTAAACCCAGAGTTCCCAAGCACACCTCAGTCAGCATCTACGAGGAAAAGCTGCTGCTGAAGAGACTGGAAGCCTGTCCCAATGCTTTGAGCATGACCCCAGAGGCCCGGAGGCTGAGGCGCAAGCTGCTGGTCAGGCAGGCCAAGAGGGAAAGAGGACTCCCACTCTTTGACTTGGACCAGGTTGTGAATGCTGCACTGCTCCTGGTTGATGGGATTTATGGAGCCAAAGAAGGCGGTGTCTCCAGGTCCCCAGTAGGGCAAGCAACATACAGAACTACTAGCCAGGACTTCAGGATCTTGGACAGATACCAGGTGGGTGTTCCCAAATCTAAGTTAGCTTTTGGCATTGGTTATTTTTAAAGCTTTTGCTGCAGACAGCAGTGTCATATTGAGGTTATCTGACTCCTAAAGGGAAAAGGATTATGTGAACAAGACTCATTTTGGCTTGGGGCTGTGTCCCCACCAATGCTCTCCTAAATCCCTTTCTTCTTGGGACATGCTGGTGCAGCACTGCTGTCTGTCAGTGTCAGCACCACAAATGTCGATGTATTTGTGCTCCAGCCCTGCCCAAATGCTGATGGTGGAGGCCTGGATGTACCCAAACAGGCAGGTGCTCTTTCATGTGTGTAGGAGGGAGATGACTTGCAGCACTTTTAGGTTTGGGCACCAAATTTGGGTGTGCACAGCAGGGTGCAGAGGTGGGACCATGGTGGTCCAGTCCATCCTGTCACACTGAAAGGCCCTTACTCTCCCTCCATACGATTCCCTTGTTAAATCACTGACTGATCTTCCTGCAATTGTTCTGCGTTTTTTTGTGCATCCAGACAATGCTGCCGGCCACGAAGGGATATCGCCAGCAGACAACCAAGTTTCTGTATCGCCTGGTAGGCTCAGAAGACCTGCTGACAGACCACAGTATTGTCAGCCCTTACACCTCCCGTGTCCTTAAACCCTACATCAGGTACAGAGAGTCTGAGCTTGCTCTTGGCTTGTGCACTGCCAGCCCACGGAGAGGACACTTTTCTTGGGCAGTGCTCCTCACTCCTCCTCAAAGTACAACCCAGTGCACCATGGTAACCCTGAAGGGATAGTGTTTGGTTTAGCTGAGTAGTGAAACGGATTGCATTGGGAAGGGGAATCTCCAATAGGGGGCGAGGGCAGAGAGGGCACTGCTGTAGCCATTCAGTGCAGGTTGCACCTGCTCTTGGGTCAGAACCGTGATTTCCTTGCTGTAAGGAGAGACTGGCTGGACATGCTGCGGGTCTGGAAAGTGTCCTGGCCTCTGGCACAAGGGTGTTTTTGCTGAGCTGGGGGCTGTTTTCCCACATGAATGGAAGACTGTTCTTTTTTTTCTTAAATTGAGCATGTCAGAAAATATTTCATGGGTAGCACCCATATAGCTGCAGTGGCAGTTCTTGTTGCTCACTTTCTTTTTGTTTCCTTTTCACGTTCCTGGCAGACGTGATTATGAGACAAAGCCCCCAAAACTCAGGCTGCTGGCAGAAATCCGGGCGAATCCACACAAGAATGATCTCAACTGGAAGGCTGAGCCAGAAGCACCCATTGATTACTGCTATGTTCGTCCTAATCACATCCCCACTATAAACTCCATGTGCCACGAATTCTTCTGGCCTGGTAAGATTCCTCCAGTGCTTGGGCTTCTACGAAGGAAGTGGTTTTGTTCAGAAAAAAATTGTTCTTGGGCCAAATTTTTCTGCAGTTGGTGTCTGCCTTGGTTCTTAGAAACCCATTATCTGATGTCACAGGAATGCATTTGAGGTGGAGACGTGGGTTTGGTGTCTTTGTCTCTTGAGATCACTTAGAACTGGGCAATTAGGCCCTAATTAGCACAGCACTTACAAAAATAGGTGCCAATAGGAGTAGTCTGGTAGTTTAGTAGTTAGCTAAACTAAAGCATCCAGTGAAATGTTTTGCAGAACCGGGGGTTGAAATAAACAATTTTATACCAGAGATTACTGTTCATTACCTTTGTGAGAAGGTTTCTTCCTAGCAGCCATAAGCTGGATATGTTGGAGTGAAAGTTGGGGAGTTGTATGAGGAGTGGCTGAGGTCGCTTGGTCTGTTCAGCCTGGAGGAGAGGAGACTGAGGGGAGACCTCATCACGGTCTGCAGCTTCTTCAGGAGGGGAAGCCAGAGAGGCAGGCACTGATCTCTTCTCTGTGGCGACAGGACTCAATAGACCCAAGAGAACAGCTCTGAAGCTGTGCCAGGGGAGGTTTAGGTTGGATATTAGGAAAAGGTTTTTCACCCAGAGAGTGGTTGGGCACGGGAACAGGCTCCCCAGGGCAGTGGTCACAGCACCAAGCCTGCCCAAGAGGAGTTTGGACAATGCTTTCAGGCACATGGTGTGACTCTTGGGGTGTTCTGTGCAGGGCCAGGAGTTGGACTCGATGATCCTTGAGGGTCCTTTCCAACTCAGCTCATTCTGTGATTCGATGAGTTGCTTTTACAACTGCAGGCGCTGCTGTGATGTCCTTTATCTCCTCAAGCCTCAGTATTTACAAGGTATGGGAAAGATTAGGTTTGAATTTTTTCAGTGTCATTTCTGGAACTGCAGGCTCTTTGGGGACAGTGGCTGTCCTTTGTTCGGGCAGTTATGAGGCTGCAGTCTTCAGTTCTTCTGAAATAACAGTAGGGATGTTCATCTGCGGCATGCATCAGCTTGATCAGCAAACAACGCAGCAGACTGATTTAGAAAAGCCCAGTACAAACAGTACACACCTTTATTCCATAACTGTTTGTGTTTTGATTTGTAGATAGTGATTCAGCAGGGTTGTAGTTCAGCAGTGTCCATATGCCGCAGTCAGGATGGGAGCTCTTTGTGCTACTCATTATGCAGATTGTACAGTGTGGGGGGAAATAACCTGGGACACCTTTCCTTTCACAAGCTGCTTCAGAGCTTGTGAGAGACACTTGCAGTCCCAGCAGAGGCTGAACCGCTTTGTCATAGTCTCTCCTCTCCTGATAATGCATTTGAAGTTCTGGCCAAGTTGGGTTGCACCTTCATTAAGTTCTTCAGGACTCACCCTGTTTTATTTAACATAAGGAGCATGGGTGTGTTCCACCCAGCTGTGAACTGTTCATCATTAAATCAGAAAGCTGACACTCCCATCAGTCTCGAAACAAGAATCCTAATTTTTTCCGTGGTGAAAAATTTCCAAGGCTGGGATATGATTATTGCACCTTGGTTTTAGAAGGAGAGGGAAGTGAGGAGGTGATGCTTCAGGAGGTAAAGCCTGGATTCAAAGGGTTTAGCTGGTACAACTTGGGGGTAGTGGGCAGGGGTATGCAGCTGGGTGAGCATCATTAAACCAGCACTTAGTTCTTCTCTCCCTCGAAATCCTTCCTGTCAGAGCTGTTCTTGCCTCTCCCAAGGCAGAACCACATTTGCAGGTAGTGACTGCAAACGAGCTGATGGAAGAGAGATTCCCTGGTGTAGTTCCTCACAGTGCCTTGTGCCTTGGTGCCCTAACGGGAAACCTCTCCGTAGCGGGAAACCTCTCCAGGGGTGAACCGTCCTGAGCTAAGCATCTTCCTACAGGAAAAACTGCACCACTGCAGAGACGACAGCGTGCCCGGGGCAATGAGTGTTCCTGTCCAGACACGCTGCAAGGCACTCCACAGGCAACAGCAGCCTTGGCTTAATTAACACAGCTCCCTATTGCCAATCGATTCCTCCCACGTCTTGCTCCACCCAGTTTACTCTCGAGCAAGAAAATAACTCACCCACTTCTTCGTGCCTGGTGCGTTATGAAGTCTTGCATCTCATCAGGAGCGATTACTGGAAAACACACTCTGCTGTTTTGTTACCCCACGTTCCAAACATTTTGCAATTGCCAGCTTGAGGTTGAAGCAAACATTTCTGGTGCATCTCCTCTGCGTTTTGCATCTCACTGGGGTCTGTCCACACAAATTACCAAGCAGTCAGTCTTCAGTGCCTCGAACTGCACTGCTTGGTGCTGACAGGCTGTGTGGATGCTCTAGGACTGCAGCAGCAGGGTGATTAGGCAAGGTAACAAACTCCCAGCCTCTTTTTGTGTCCACCCTCTGACTCACAGAAGCACCACTGCCTGAGAGGCTATTTCATGCCCCAGATTAGAGAAGTTGCATGCTAAAAGCAAGTGTTTTGATAGTGTTGGAAGCTGTGGTCAGGTTCACAGTGCAGCTCCACAACCAGCTGAGTGTGCACAAGAGACAGCAGTAAGAGCTCCAGGCAAGGTGGAGGAAAAAGATAGGAACCATAGCAGGCAATGCTGCCAAAGCTGAAGCCCAGTTTCATGTGGGCTGCTTCTGAAGGGAGTTGAGTTACAAGTTTTAGTTTCATCCTTGAGTCATTTGAAAGGAAATCAGTTTTGTTAGTTTTTTCATGCAAGCTTCCCTGCTAAGTAAGCAGCTCTTGTTTTGTCTGTTTTGTCGTATCATCTCCTTTTACTTTACATACTTACCTGGCAGGGGAGACACCAGGATCAGGCAGCTGGTTTTCCCAAGGCAGTGTTCATCTCCTGCACTCTGGGTATCCTGACGCCTGGGATTTCCCAAAATGTGGGAAATTTGACTGCATAATTTGTAGTAACAGAGGACTGCTTTAGCAGGGGCCTTGGACTGTTCTATGATTCTGTGATCTCTTGCTATCAGAGATTTGAAATAAAGGCAAAAAGAAGGGATTATTTCTAAAAAGCCTTAAGCCCCTGGATTTCCATGACACTTTTCTTTTGGTTTGCAATGCTTCCAACTGCTGTTTCTCTCTTTCTCCATAGGAATTGATTTGTCAGAGTGCCTGCAGTATCCAGACTTCAGTGTGGTTGTCCTTTACAAGAAAGTTATCATTGCCTTTGGCTTTATGGTGCCAGATGTGAAGTACAACGAAGCTTACATCTCTTTTCTGTTGGTGCATCCTGAGTGGAGAAGAGCTGGGATTGCAACCTTCATGATTTACCATCTTATCCAGGTAATGAAATCATCCCATGAATCTGCCAGAGAACCAGCTCTGCCTTCTTCCTTGTGTGCACACCTGCAGATACTAGACAGCAGGAACACTTTGTGTCAATGTTTATGGGAGGAAGTAGCTTCTGCTTCGGAAGTTAAAATGTATTTAGGAAAACAACCATCCTGGTGATGTCCTCAGAATTAGTGGGATGCTGCACACTTCAGCTGTCTTGGGATTAATGCTGTGTTCTTCCGTGGTCAATAGTTTGTGTAAAAGGAATACTGTAAATGGGGGTTTAAAGGAGAGAATGAGGTAAGAGTGGGGAGGGTCAGATAGAACTATTGCAGCTCTCTTGGCTACTCCTGGAGGTTTATTCCATGCATTAAATCACTTACTGATCTCAATCACTCACTTGCACTTTTATACTCTGTTTCAAACACAGCTGAGTTAATGATAAAGAGAAACTGTTTGCAACCTCATTGTTTGTTTAAACTGGCTTGTACCGGGCTTTGTTCCACAGGAACACTTGGAAAAATTAATCTCAGCTAACTAAATGGATGGTATTAAAGGAGTTAAACTTCATTAAATCTCTAAATGAATACTGTTATTCAAGTGGCCTGAATTCCATTGACTTTCTTGAATTAAATTGCAGGAAAGCCATCTTAATTGTAAGTAAGGATGCAGATATATGTCGTTCACAGAGCCTAACTGTGCCTCTTCAGGACCCACAGTTTTACCACTCCCTGAACTCTCTTGGCAGAGCTGCCAATGGGAAACATTGCTTAATTCACTGTAGTCAAGATGAGTTGCACTAACAAAAACTCACCATTGAAACTGTTTTTTCCTCTTACTTCTTTGGCTGAAGCAAGGTAGGGAGTGCTGGCAGAGACTTGGGGAAAGTGATCCGTGCTTTGGAAAAGCACTTTCCGCTTCTGGGCTGCCCGAGGGTAACTCTGCTACCTGCACAGCTCTGTGCAGTGTTGACACAGGCCTCTAATCAATATTCTTTAAACTCACCTCTTGCATTTCCCAGGCAGCTCTGTGTGAAGTGTTGAAGGAAATTGCCCTCAGCTCAGTCTGTTGATGTGAGATGTCAACACCCAGTGGGAACAGGCGCCAAGGTTTGCAGGGATCCAGCAGGTGGACTCTCAGAGACTCCTCTCTGCGGCAGAGCTGGGATGCTGGAGTTGGCAAGTCAGCCACAGAAAATCCTCACACCTTTTTGTAGGATGTATCACGTCAATTAACCTAATCGTGCTTGCAGGTAGACTAGCATGAAATTCCATGTTGAGGAAAGCCAAGCAGATTTGAGAGATTTGAGGCTGATGAGGCACACTAGCAGTGAGAGATCAGCACTGTGTGTTTGGCTCACATTCGATTTATTTTGCCGTTGCTGACTTTCTGACAGTGGTAGAAGGGGTTTAGTCCTGTGGAATAAATGGTGGTTGTGACCTTCTGTTCCTCAGTCTCCAGGTTGTAGGTGCTGCTTTGCAGCCTGCTTGGGCTTGGGGTCTCCTCTCTGTAGCTTGAGACACTTTGATGCACTGTTAGGATTAAGGGTCCGTCGCTAACTTTGGCATCAGTGTGCTGAGTTTGGGGATGAATTCTTGGGAACAGCATAACTTAACAGGAAAATGTTTTGATGCAAATGGTGGTGGCTGGTTTGCTGTCAGAATTTACCCTCTCATGCATCTGGCCCAGAGGACCAAACTGCATTTTCTTAATGATCTCATTCCAATTTTCTTTTCCCCAAAGCAGCTTCCAATTATGTCTTTTTTTCCTTCCCTCCTTAAATCCCTCTGAGAGCTTTCCCCTTGAATGTTCCGTCTTGGAGAGTTCCTAGAGGGTATTACTGTTCCCACTTGAAGTTACAATATACTCAATATACATGGAATGCTATTAAAACACTTGATGAAAGCAGAAAATAAATTATTTCAGCATCTTTATCAGAGTGTTGCTGGTTAGAATAATTTAGGATCTTCAAGGTAACTTCAGCCATGCTATTATTTGCTGTCTGAACTGAATTTCCTGCCTTCTCAGGAGGTGAGTGCTGTGCCCTGAAGGATGGGAGAGGAGCTGGGTGGGATAGGCAGGAATTCCAGCGTGACAGCGCAGAGGTGCTCAGGCGGTCCTGAAGAGCTTAGCTCTGTTTGCTGACAGGGAGGAGTGCAGAGCCTGATCTTCTGGCATGTTTTGTCTTTTCTTCAGGCCATTGTATTTGAGATCACTGCTGTACACCAAGATTATTTTTAATTAACAATTACTTTAGTAATTGACAATGGGAAGATGACAAATTATAATCCCAAACCTGCTTTCATTGTCAGAGAATCCACGTTTCCCAGGAACAAAGGCTTGGAGGAGCAGCAGCTGCGTTCCCTTTGCTGTTGCTATGTGTGGTAACTCCTGTGTAGGGGCCTGTGACTTTTCTCACATTTCCTCAGTACCTTGGATCCCTGAGCTGATGAATCTCCTCACCTCCGCATTCCCCCAGAGGCTGTCTTGTTCTCTTGCAGTGATATCTCCCTTTTTTTCCTCCCCCCCTCCCTTGGCAGACCTGCATGGGCAAGGACGTCACTCTTCACGTCTCTGCAAGCAACCCTGCTATGCTGCTCTACCAGAAGTTTGGATTTAAGACCGAGGAGTACATTTTGGATTTTTATGACAAGTATTACCCCTTGGACAGCAAAGAGTGCAAGCACGCCTTCTTCCTCAGGCTGCGGCGCTGAGCTGCCAGTGGTGTCTGGGGAGCTGGGAAAAGCCCAATCCATCTGAAAATCTCACCCAGCTTTCAGTGGAGGATGTTGGCTGCCACAGGAGAGCTGGAACACGTTGGTGTGTTTATCCCTAGGACTTTGGATGTCAACACTGCAATGTTGTGAGTGGAAAATGCAATCCAAGAGGATTGATTCCTATGCTCCAAGGGGAAAGGCCTGGAAATGCCAACTGGGATACACTGAAACCACTGGAAAACTGAAATTCCTTATGGGGAATTTTCCTGCCACTGTTACTTTGGAGAGCCTCATTAGCAAACAAACAAAAATACCAAACAAAAAAATGGTTTTCACTTCAGAGGGGCCCCATAGATTTCAAGTTTTGAAACCTGTCAAAAAAATGTTGCAGGTTTTTTATCTCTGTTCTTGTTTATGAGCAAAAATGAACACCTAAACTTAAACCATTCAGTGTTTCTGTGGTTTGATTGCATTGTTAGGAACTGTGTCTTGAGTGTGTGAAGGGAGATAAGATATTGGTGCCTGTAGCTGGATGTTGACTTTAGGAAAGTTCTGCACATGCCAGCTCAGTAGTCCTGGAGCCATGTTTCAGGAGTACTGAAGAGCGTGTGGATTCCTGTGATCCCAAGTACAAGGCTCAGAGGAGACTCCTTCGTTTTGCTCCTTCCCTGCTGCCTTCCCTTCCCCTCCTTGCTCAGTGTGGAGTTCTCGTAACGCGCAGTGTTTTGTGTTCAGGGACGGTGTCAGGTGGGTTTGTGTCTAGGCAAGGTAGGGCACCACAGCTGCCAAATCAGCTCTTTGGAATCTGTCCACCTCGCTGCCAGTTGTTGGTCTGCAGATCAGCCCTGTGGGCACACCTCTAACCACAGAGCAGCCTCACAGGCTCCAGCAGCCACCTCTTCCTGCTACAGGCACTCTGGCTGAAAGAAACCCAGAGCAAAAGTCAGTGGGGATGTTTGATATACAGGCTCTGATTTGTAGAAGCAATCTGCTTGCAGCTTGGAAGGAGGAGAGGGCAGAGGTGGGCCAGATCTAGTTCTTGGAAGTACCTAGGCTCTAAGTATCAGTAAAGAGGAGAGCAAAGAATAAATAGAAATACCTAAGAATTAAAAAATACAACCCTGAACGGTATCTCTGATAGTGGCTCTTGCCCTTTTCCACAGTTTAGCCGCTTCTCTCCCTCCCTGACTTTCAGTGCAGATGCACAGAAAACTGCACTGACCAAAGGTCAGTCTGTGCATTTTAACTACAGCTCCCATCCACTGGGATGGTCCTTTCACATCAAGTCCACAGAGAGCTACCTGCCAACTGTGACTTCTTTGTCCTTAATCTACTGTGTGTACCTGTTGGCTACCTGACTATAGCAGTAGTTGCCTTAGTGGAGTCTTCATTTTGGTAACAGAAGAGAAAGGGACACAAAATATGTTTTGGTGTAGCCAATGTCCATCATCACCAACACAAAACCAGTGCTAGTGGGAGGGGAGACCACCCCAGCCAAGGGTTGTGTGCCTGAATGTCCGTGCACATTTCTGCCTGTTTCATGACTATGAAAATTTTCAATGTTCTTAATGTTTTGAGTTAGCTGGACTTAAAAAGAAAAGAAATGGATGTCTTTATGAATGGAATTAAAGCCTTTCCCTTGGAAAAACCTGCCTGTAGTCATACTGTTTGTTAAGGTGTCTCTCCATCATCTTGTTTCATTGGAATCTAGCAAACTCCAGCGTGGCCTTAAGAGGATGTGTGTGGGCAGCTGACCAAGGCAAAAGATTCCTCGTTTCCCTACTGGACATCGCCACAGAAGCCACACACATGCAGGCCTTAGCAGGCTCCTCCTTTCCAGACAGAATTAGGAAATACAAAGTAGTCTGAAGATGACCAGTTCTGCATTGTGTTCTCAAAGGTGACTCTGAAGATTTTGAGGACCATCTTGCTCTGTGGCTTTGTCCTTCAGCGCCTGCCAAGTGAAGATGGTGACATCTGCTGTGCTGCAGACAGCTTGTTTTATCCAGGTGCTTCATTTAACCCCAGATCCTCAAAGGCAGTGAAGTGATTAAATGCCTTTGAGCCTTTGCATCTCAGCTTCGGGAAGACTGGTGAGAATGAGCTCGGTAAAGCTTATAGCGGTGGAGATGAGTATTGCTGTTCTCCGGGAAAATTACCCAGTTAACAGCTCTACCTATTATATCCCAGCTTTCTCTCAAGAGAACATTTCCAACCCATAATGTTGAAGTTTAAATGTCTCTTAAGCTTAGCAGCTTAGGGCCACTGCTTGAATGGCCGTGGCTTTGCAAGGGGTGAGGCTGTTCCAAGGCACTCAGTGAAGCAAGCAGACAAACTGTGCTCTCAGCCCTCTGCTTCCCTCTTGTGCCCCGGGATCCCGGTGCTGGGTTACCCGAGCTGTGGTTACTGAGCCAACACCGCCCTGCTCCATGGCACGGCTCCTCCACGCTTCCCTGAGCCGGGCAGCGACTGTAGCATTGAGAGGAGGTGCCAAACAGCTTAACAAAGCAAAGCTTTCCTGGAGAATAAAGGTGGAACCTCACTCTTTTCCTAACAGGGCAGCAAAGCCCAAATGTTTCCCTGAGCTTTGATTCATTGCGACCAGGAAGCGCTCTACTACAGTCATCTT
>VWZT01007021.1:37673-70483 GCA_013397055.1 Pachycephala philippinensis | reverse complement strand
AAAAAAAAAAAAAAAAAAAGAAAAAAAAAGCGGGGGGGTCGAGCTGGCCAACTTGTCCTCGTTCCCCTTTGGATTTGTGCGGAAGGCTTTAAGAAATAAAAATAAAAATTATCCTTTTGGGCGGCGGCTCGGGCGCTGCGCGGGCGCCGTGAGGGCGCTGTGAGGGCGCCGTGAGGGCGGCGGGCCCGCCCCGCTCCCGCCCTGCCCCGCGCGCGCCGCCGTTTGAACGGGGCCATGGAGGCGCTGGCCGCGCTGCCCGAGGTGTGGCGGCTCTACTTCGCCTCCGTCCGCGCCGCCACCTTCCGCAACTGGCCCTTCACCGAGGGCTGCGCCTGCACGCCCGAGCGGGTGAGCGCGGGGCTGGGGCGGCGGGGCCGGGGCGGCGGGAGCGGGGCCGGGGCCGGGCGGGCGCTCACGGCCTCCCCTGTGCCCGCAGATGGCGGCGGCGGGCTTCGTGCACTGCCCCAGCGAGAACAGCCCCGACGTGGCGCAGTGCTTCTTCTGCCTCAAGGAGCTGGAGGGCTGGGAGCCCGACGACGATCCCCTGTGAGTACCGGGGGGATCCCTCGGCCCCCGCCCCGGCCCAGGGGAGCCGCTGGTGGCAGCCGAGGGGCTCGCCAGGGGAGAGCGGCTGCGTGCGGCTCGCTGTGCGCTGCTGTCTTCTATTTTCTCTTTATTTTCGCCTCTTTTCAGGGAGGAACACAAAAAGCACTCTGCGGACTGTGGTTTTCTTTCTCTTCAGAAAGAACCTGCTAACCTGACGGTGCAGGAGTTCCTGAAGCTGGACAAAATGCGAATGAGAAAGGCACTTGTACGTACACGACTTCTAGTCTTTGGATTGTTCAGCTGGCCTTGTTCCTTAGCACAAGGCTTTGTGCAGAGTGCTTTGTTGCATCCAGGCTCGGGCTGGATCAGCTGCTGTGCCCTTTCCTGGTTCTCAGCCATGCTTTATGTGGGATGTATCCCGCTTTCCCCTCGAAGCTGAACGATACTCACTTTAGTGGCAGCCAGTAACATATTATTTTTACTCTTTGCAGAAGAAAGAGGTTTCTCAGAAGATGACCAAGGTTGAAGATAAAGCCAAGATCAAGCGTTGTGGTATAAAGAATCTGGCCTAGACTGCAAGCTTCACAGTTGCTAGGGACATCTGTCTTGCCCACGTGCTGTGGCACTGCCCCTGGGACTGAATGGCCGTGTTTCCTGAGGCTGCTTCCACACTGGTTGTCCCTGAGAAGCGGACTCAGACAGGAATTTGCTTCACTCCTCCCAGTCTGTCTGGGAAGTACCTGGGGTTTGATGCATTGCATACATAATCTTTTCCTGCAAGGATTCTCCTCATCTTCCTGCTGGTTTAATTAAGGATTGTTATTGTGGGTTTACTTGTTTTCCTTTTTTTTCTTTTTTTTTGTACATCCAGCTGTTCAGAGATATTGCCGTCTTGTTCTCTACAATACTGGTAGCTCTGGTGCTAAAACTTGTATTTCTGATAGGAGTTGACATGAATTTCCATTTTTGTACTGAATATACCAATGCTTTTAGATACTTTGGGACATAGAAAGGGGAAGGAGTTTTAGAAATACTTCAGGGATTTAGGACTGTGGCTAATAACGTTGAGTTATACCACATCTCAGTGTGCCTGGTATTCTTGTAAACTTCTGTTTGTGGTTGGCTGCTGCCTCGTGTTGATGCATTTATAAATAAAAGTTGAAGGCAGAACAACAAAGTAGTTTTACTTTGTTTTCTGGAGGACAAGAATCTGACCTTTACTGCTATGGGCTGCACTGAATGCAGGTTTAACATCAAAAAGGAAAATTTGCAAAATAGAGTGCAATCGGACAGGTATTATGCTCTGAACTGCTGGAAAGGAATGGGGGAATCTTGGAGAAATATTTCACTGTTACAGGACCCAAGCTGATCACACAGAGTCATGGATTCTGCAGACAGAACTGGACACACATGATCAGGTGCTCCCAAAGTCAAAGAAACTTCAGCTTTATTTGGGGAAAAAGTTTGTTGTAATAACACACCAATGAGAACAATGTTCCTGTGTCTCTTAAGTTCAGTGTTCTCTATCCAGACTTACTTGGAACAGTGACATAACCTTATTATCTCCAGCTGCAGCAGCCAAATCCAGCGCTGAGTGCCCTGCTGCATTCTTCTTTTGCACGCTGGCATTGCAGCTGTAAATACAGAACATACAGGTTTAAACTGCTTCAGTTCATTGTAAGTGATTGCACTTAGTGAAGTGGCTTGTAGGTGAATGTTGATGTGGGATAACTTTGGAATTTCTGGATGCTCCTTCCTACAGGGACACGGGGCAGGCTCTGGCCCTCCAGTGGTGCCAAGCAGGTCTGAGCTGGGGGCCCAGCCACAGTACCTACCATAACAGGGCTCGGATGCACTCCTCTCCCTCCAGTCCCAGCAGAACTGCCTCATGGAGAGCTGTGTTGTTGTGCCTGCACGGGAGGAATGAGCAATGCACTTATTACCTAAGGAAACTCAGCAAATAAAACTTAAGGAAAATGAATAGGAGGATACAGAACACACCCGAAGTGTGGTAGGCTTTAGTGGGGTTTATCACTAAGTTGAAGTGGATAGGGGAAGGAATTGAATAGAACAGCAGCTTTTACAACAAGTTACAAGAAATCATCAAAGCTGGTAGCTGGAAGAAGGAGTGTGGATACTGTCATTGAAAGGAGCTCCTCCACTACAGATTTGTGGAGGAGAGGTGGGGTTTCGTTCTCTCTAAAATTGGAACTGATTTTTTTTTTTTTTTTGGTAAAACTTGGAAAGAGCCAAGGCAGAGGATCAAAGCTCACTTACGGCCCTGACTGCTGGTCAATGTCAGCCCCTTTCTGCACCAGAGGGGAGATGGCTCCTGTGTGCTTGTTCAGGACAGCAACTGTGAGGGCAGGGCGCTCCTCCTCGCTCAGGGAATTGGGGTCAGCTCCCTGGAACAGAGCAGAGGGAAAGGGAGCTGGTAAAACCATATTCTTCAGTTTCCACCTTGCTTTCGTATTATGCCAATTCAAGTTGGCAAATGGGCTTCATGCTCAAGACAGAGAGAGGTTCAAAGTGTGTTGTTTTGCTTTCTTCTGAAAATGTTTGTCATTTCCTAGCTCACAGCCAGAGTAAATGTGTGTAACAGTAGCCAAATGAGATCCCACAGCGGAAACATAGAGATAATGCTTGTTTTTGCTGTACAGAAGACTTGATCCTAAACTATAAAACTAATACATTTTTCTTTCTGTTTGGCCTTGACAAACCCAGAGAAGACTGCCTTATGCACTGACCAAATAGAAATTCGGGGAGAACATCTAAAATGTAAAACAGGCCCTATCTTCTCTAAAATGCTCTTTCAATCTGAAGACTGGTATTGCAAGGCTGTTGCCTCCGAATCATCAAGCTGAAGTTGCATTCCAGGCTAATACTCATGCAGTAAACAGCCAAAGAGTTGAAAAAAGAAACTTCAGCAAGTGTAACTTACATCACTGAGCAATTGTTCTATGAAGGGGATTCTTCCTTTCCCAGTTCGACCCAGTTCATCCAGTAGCTGTCTGGACTCTGGCTATGGAGACACACAACAGCCAGTAACATTTCACACAGCGAAAATACAAGTGGGTCAGATTCTGCCTTGGAGTGAAAGTGAAAAATGCACAGAGTGGGATGAATTTGATGTATCTCAGCCTCACTGTTACTAATCCCTGACTTCTTTGCGAATGTCTTTCTGAGTCTGAGCAAGTGTTGGGTAACCCGGGCTAATATCTCACTACTGAGGCCTTTGTTCAGCAAGTGTGTCTGCAAATGATTCACTTTACGTCAATGCAGCTCTCCAGGGCTGTACAAAGCTCTGCTCAGCACAGTAAAATTAGACAGGTACGTCTTTAGGATTAAAGTTCGAAGCTTCCAGAAACTGTGGAAGTATTTATAAAAAATGTGCATGTTTTGCCTCAGAGAAGTTGGTTTACTAAATCTTAAAACAACAAACAAAACCTAAAACCCTTTCCTTTTATTTCTTCCCAGCTTTCAACCTCCTTTTCTCATTTTGAAAGCTCAATCACTTGACCAAGCATTTTTATCTCTGGACTCATGTCACAGCTCTGTATCTTCTCCCACCTGTTGAGTTGGCTGACTGATCCAAGCCTTAGATTAATGTACCTTTCCCTTTTCAAATTTTCCATGTCATTACTGACAATCCCTTTAGTAGACAGTTCTTTCAGGAAATTTGGTCTCCAGTGGAAGTAAATGCTTGCTCCTTGAATTAAACTAGGCCTCTATGGAGTCAAATGTTGTAAAGTCAACAAAAGATGACAATACCTCCATCTGATGTTGCTTCTGAAAAAAATCTGTAAGAGAATCACTCTGCAACAGCCCTTAGGCCTAACGCAGTGTCAGAATTGAATGGGTTCAAAATGAGAGAAAAAATCTAATTAAACTCAGAAGAAAAACAAATGAGTTATTTTTAGTTCTGAACTAAATGTCAGTTACCAGTGTTCAGGTTTTACATTAAGTCGGACTTTTATCCCCCGCCCCCAGTCAGGGTTAAAACCTTTCTATTTTAACTGCTGGATGCCCTCCTTCATGTTAGTGCTGCTCTATAAATCTTTTCTCCTGTATTTGCAGAAGATACTTACGGAGAGCTTATATTCCTGTCCCATTAATGTTCTTGACTTGGTTCTCTTTATTTTGCCTCTTGAATAGAAAAGATTTTGATCACCTCTGCCTACCAGAAAGGAAAACAAGTGTTAATTCAGAGCAAAGTCAGTATCCTAACTAGAACTTGGAGGAGAGATCTGGAAATAATTTATCCACAATCAAAGCAATATTTATCAGTTTTCTGCATGCGAGAGTGATGAATACTTGTTGCAGATCATACTGGTTTTAACAAAAGATTTACACTCAGGCAGTCTGAAAACAGCTCCCAGTGCAGTGACTGCCTCTTGCCAAGTCTCAGACTGGAAGCACAAAGTGGATGAGCCTTATATGTGAATTAAGTATGTCAAATGATGCTGTAGGAATTTCTGAATTCTGATGCTGGCTTTACAACTGGTTGATTTAATGAAAACCTAAGTCCAATATGCAATGCCCAAAATGCTGAGCTGTTACTGACACCAGTGGGAGATTGCAGTTAAACAACATCTCTGCAAACTAGGTCTAGGATGAATGTATTTCATAATTTCTTATCTTTGCCAAATATACCAGAGCTGTCAGTCCCTGGCAGAGCTGAGAAGTAGAGATAATATTAATATTTATGGTTCCTATTGTAAAAGAATATGTGAAACATCTAAAGTTTTACTGCTATAATAAAAACATTGCCGTGAGCTGTGGCTGCAGTTCACCAGTCTCCTCAGCTGCTCCCTAGGGATGGAGTGTTCCCAGGAGTGTTTGAGAGAGTCTGTACAGTATTTAAATCTCAACTCAGACACATTTTGAGACTTAAAAGGTCAACTTAAATAGGCACAGAATGTTTGCCTGTCTAAGCTTCCAAGCACCACTTCTGTATTCCTGACTGCTGTGTTAATGGTCTACTGTAAAGACAGGGCGGAAAAAACTCTCACCAAAATGAGTCTGACTGCCATCCTGTCCATCTGTGACTTCTGTTACAGCACTCGGGTAATCATTGCTGAACTTCGCTGCTCTGTTAGGATGAATATCCTGTAGAATCATCATCAGTTATTAAGATTACCATGTAATGCTGCTATAATCTTAGTGGCACAAAACTGTTGCATATGAGAAGATACATAGGCTTTTAATGTCAGTGTCAAATTACCACAAGACATTATCATACGTAATTGAACTCTGTTTTGTGGCAAAATTACATAGCATTTTTTTCTAAACCTTGTGTTAGATATTTCTTTTGATTTAGAAAAAAAAATGACAGAACATCACTTAATGAAATGAAGATTCTCATCCAAATGAAAGTGTTTCTACCACTTGAGAAATTTCACTTCTGGAATGATGTGCTACAGCTTTTCAGGCCCCACATGGCAAGGCAAGCTTTCCAAGATTCCTCACAAGAGATACGGTCTGAATTTTGGATTTTTGAAATTGTAGATTTTCATCTTTGAAAAGCTGGAAATGTGTATGTTGTGGGTTTTGGAACATGGTAATTATTGAGATAGAGGTTCCAGATTTTGAATAGAGTTAACAGGAGCTCTGACAAATGTTATCTCCAGACTACTGAAAATTACTGAGCTTATTCCTTAAGAGCACAATTTGCAGGCTGAAAAAAAAGCAGGATCTAAGATCAAAAGCTAAGGGGTGCTAGAATCATCAAACAACATCAGCTGAAAGAAGAAAATTAATACTAACAGCAAACTAACAAAATGTGGGTTGATAGCAACATAACCATGAAGTCTGGCTTAATCAGATAAGGATACCTGTTCATCCAGCTCCAACAGAGAAAGAAAAAGATTCTTTTTTCTGAAGTGGTAAGTTAACACTCTCTGAACAAAACCATTTCTTGTTTAGACCTGAATTTAAAATATATCATCACACTGCTCTAGTGACAGTTTTAGACCAGCTGCCTCTCAACAGGCCCCATCCCCTGAACTGACCTTGTTAATAGCAGCAAAATTCAATGTAATGGTGATGTCATAGTCATCTTCAGAGATGGTAGCATAATTAATCTAGAGGGAAAGAGCAGCCATTAGTATGTCTTACCAAAAAACCCCCACAGAAGTACTTTCAGGAATAAGTCTTGCTGATGATGTTTCTTGTGCAGCCAATACACAAAATCACACGTGTGGCCTTTGCCTACTTGTGATATTGTACCAACACTTCCCATGTCAATGAGAAAGGGGCAGGTGTTTTTTGAGTAAATGGAAATTTTGCAACAACTGAAACAACAAGTGAATCCAAAACTGTAACGAGGCTGCATTTCATGGAAGTACAGTCATTCTCCACCAAGATTTTGTAGCTGCACAAAAGGCTGTGTTGTTCTTGGGACTCCCAGATCCAGAAGAACTGGTGGCTGCTTTAGTCACACCAGTCTGGGGAAGCACAGTCTGTATTAAAACTTTGCTACCTTTGTGTATCAGTTCCTTGAGACAGTACTGCTGCAACAAGTCTATGAAGTCATACAAAAATGAGTGCAGAGGGGATTATAAAGAAGTGGAATGAAGACTATATTGCAGCTGGTTGAGAATTTTGAGGTAAGGTTGATTATATTTCTAATCCACATGAAAAACTGAAAAAGCAGCATTAAACCCAGATAGCTGGCCTCTGCTTTGAACCATTTATGCTACTTTTGGGGGCACTGCTTTTAAGACAATGAACTGACAAAAGGCCAAGAAGCAGCAGGAACAGCCTTCCCTAGGCAATTTTATATTATTCAGGCCTATCCTTTCAAATCCTCTAGCAGAGGAAACAAGTTGCAATGGACTGTACCTCAACTCTATTACGCAGATATTCTCTTATATTTATAGTTGTACTGCAGCTTCTGAACATGCTGGACAATAGGTCTCAGTGGATATAGAAATCAGGTGCAAAGTATCTACTCGAGTATCTTCTCCTTAGGAAGGAGTCCTAGAAGGTTTGCACCTTCTTACTATAAAAAAGCAGCTGAGCAAAGGCTTTCTCACTCCCCTTACAGCTGTTAGGTGAGAGAATAGGAATTGCCATTGGAAAGAAAGCAGAAAAGTCTTCAGGAAAAGACTGAGCAAAAAACGGAACAACAAAACAAGACAAATGACACACACAAACAGTGAACATCTACAGAAAAGGGAGACATTTATTTTTCCAGTGTTTATGTAGCAGCCACAATAATCTCATGAGCCTCCATGGGAAGATATTACTTACAAGCTCCTTCCTACCTTTCCCATTTGAGGTTCTCCAATCAGTGTTCTGAACTCAAGGTTGTTCTGGGCATAGCTTCTAAGATGAGCACAAACATGATCCAGCTGTTTTCTCCAGTAACCTGTTCACAGAGAGTTAAGCAGGAGAAAAATTCTTAAAATGTGATTAACATTCCTTCTAGTCAAGTGATGGAAGATTTAAAGATAGCATAGTTTCACTGAGATTAAAAAGAAAAAAATTCTGTAGAAAATTCATCTAATTAAGAAAATGAGAAGTAAGTTATACCCCAAAAAGCCAGGTGAAACACTGTTTTATCCATAGGTTATAATTCATCCTTAGGGCCCTCTATTCACAACTAAGCCATGTCTTGGAATGATCCTTGGGAGTCAAAACCAGTCCTGTGTGAAGGGAAAATCTCACACTATTCTAGATCATAAGGAAAGAAAAAAGTAAAATATTACAATTAAGCAATTGTGTGTTATTGAACTGAGTTTTAGTTGATTTGGGATAACTGATAGGGAACAATAAGCCAAATCTGAAAACTGCAAACACAGAAACTCAGAATACACAACATTTTGGTCTGTGTAAATTATCCTCCAAATAAATTCCTTTCAATTATATACATGAGAGCATATTAAAAGCTTAAGCATTCCTGCTCTTTTGCCTGTCAGGATCTCTGTGAGAGAGCATTCCCCTTTATGCTGATAGAGAGCATGAAACATGAGGGGCTGAATGTGCCTGGATTAAAAACTCATTTTAAACCATTTAGAGCTTTTGCACGTCCTGTCCAGGCACTTCTGGAGCTACATTCTGTTTTCATCAGAGAAAGAAACAAAAGGACTTGTTCTCATTTTAAACTGATTGTTTTCAGGATCTGGCTAATTTTCCTTTTCAGCATCCTTATGCTCAGTACAGAGCATGATTAATTTTGTTGTAAATAAACTGTGCAGGCTTGGTAACCTCATTTAACTTACACAATGAAGCTGCTCTGACCTTATCCTTTCCTTCATGTTAAGTGAAGCTTAAAACAGTGAAAAGAGACCAAGCCAGAAGGAAAGTGCTGCTCAGGCTTTTACAAGACAAAGTAAGGGCACAAGCGAGTTTTGTGCTTGGAAGACTCAAGGTTGAGCTGGTATGACAAACTAAACCAGCAAATCTTACTTGTTAAGCAGCTTTAAATGAACAGAAGAAGGATCCACAGAATGACATAAATTGTTCCCTGCTGTGGTCTTATATGCAAAAACTAATACAAGTTGAACGTGGTATTTAAAACATCTAAAATAGACTGAATACTTGGTGAATGATCTCTCCATAGAAGTCAGTATTATTTGCAATAAAGTGGTTCATAACTAGCCTAGATACCCAGATTTTATTTTAAAAAATCCAGATGGTCAGGAACATACTCTTGCATGGTTGATATTTTATTAGATTTCAAAGGATTTTTGGCAGCACTGATGGAATTCTTGAATCCATGCTGCCAATAGCAGGTTACACCTGTATCACACTGATTTAACCTTTGTTATAGTAGCAAAGAGAAGTCTTCTTTGTAAAGTTTACCTGGTGGATGTCTTGGCTCCTGTTCAAAACAGATTGAAAGTACAGCAGAAACACAGTACACACCAGAAGATTAGTGTTTTGGTACTGCTGTTGTTTGCCCCTTTCTTAACTGTTTAGTATTTTTTTTAATCTTCACACATGAAAAGAAGGTTAGTTAATAATTGATATGGTCAAGAAATAATAACCTCCACCATCTTCTTAATCACTTGTATTTAAAAACTTTAATATCAAATGTCTGATCCTATTTTGATTGAAGAAATAATGGTCATATTTTGCATATATATACAAGCCTTTTTCTGGGTGATAGTGCATGGTCTTGTTGATACAGATAGTTTCAAGCCATGTATACAGCTCAGCATGAATGGACTGTAAGAGACATTTACTGATTTATGGAATGAAATATGTTCCTCAGTCCTTGGCAGGATCTAATGGAGACTTATAAAGATGTAAATCAGTGTCCTACTGATTCCACATTCCATAGACTACAATATTTTCAAGAAAAAGCAAGGTCATAAGTTGTTTAGAAATCTTAAAATCAGAACTTCTAACCTTTTCCAGGACTAATGGCTGTCAGGAGAGGCTTATGATCACTCATCTTTTCCACCTTTTCTTTTTGTGAAATCAGCTCAAGCTCCTTCTTTTCCAGCAGTTTGCTGGATGGGTAAAAAAGTCCAATGGTTTGGGTTCCTTTATCTTCTCTTTGTGTTAGTTCTGTCCTTGATTTGGGCAAGGAAATAGGACAAGGTTGCCAGGCAACTTGAGCCTGTAAGCGTTTTGCCTGTGGGGGGTGGAGGAGAAGGGAAAATGTAAGTAATATAGATATAATTCAATGGCTTACAAGCATAACTTGACCAGAACAGTACACCAAATTGTAAGGGTATGAAAAAGCTAGCAGGAAGAATCATTAACAATTTTTTATTTTAATTACCAGTCTGTAACAACAATGCAACTTACCACAAATATTCAAGCAAAATCCCAATTCTTCATGATTGCCAGGAGACATGTATGCTTTTGTAGGGCAAAAGCTGGCCTTGCTAAGTATTGGGCTCTTCCTTAAAACAGAGTTTGAAAAACACTACTGCATTTGCATGAAAGAATATCAGCAGGCCACAAATAATTCACAACTAATAACACAGAAGTACTTAAAGAGCTAAGATCAGTACTTAAAGAGCTAAGACTTTTGAAAGGCTGATCGTTTCTCACTTTGCCATTTACAAAGAGGCTGGATCAAGGCCTTGGGCTGAGGCTGCTGTTCAGCAGAAAGCAGAACCAAGGGGTTTGCCCTTGTGCTCCCAGCCCACAGCATTGTCCCGAGGAAATGAATGGAGTTGTGCTGATCCACACCCACAACGGAGCAGCCTCTCAGCTGTGTTCAAACCTGGCTTTGTAACACTGTGTGTCCTACCTGAGAAGATCCCAGTGAGTCCCCACGATCCATGGGACTGGCAGAAGAGCTCTGCCTGGATAGGGGCTCTATGAAGACACCACAGGACACGCAGAAGCGAGCATAGGGCTGGTTGCTGGTACCACACTTGGAACAGGAAAAGTAGGATGGAGGAGGTCCAGGCTGGAAAGTTCAATGCAACATTTGTCACTAGAGAAGCATAGGATGAATGATTCAGGAATTTTAAGAGCAGAGGAATGAATTAAAAGGAAGTAAAGTACCACCCTGAGTCCCCTGGTACAGGACTAATGGTTATTTATGCACATAGGGGAGTGTCTCAAATTTTATGTGCATTCAGCTCACAGAAAATAAATTCTCCTCGAGTGTGATCTTAGGTAGAAGCACTGTACAAGGGGAAATTGTTTACATTGATTGTAACTATACTGGGCAGCGGTTAAGTACTTGTCTTTACTGAAGTTAAGGAGGCCTTCAGTCATAACAATTGTATACATCATTTCATATCTGGTAATTGCCTGTATAGGTGATTATAGCCCAGAGTTGTTATGGGAAAACTTGCATTAGGTTAGCCTATACTTTAACCTTTGGTGTGTAAATTACTTTGCCTGAGCACAGGGCTGTTGCATCTCAGCTGATGCAATGCTCTGGTGCTTGTTGACCCATGATCATTTGTTCGCAACTCTAAACCCTTGGGTCACTGACTGATGTGGGGTCAGGATGTCTTGTCAGCCTTTCATTTTTCCATACACAATCCTCTATGCTCTAAGCAGGTATCTTGATAATAACACTGTTTACCGACTGACAAGAGTTTTGCACAGAGAAATCTGACACTGCTGCAGAGAAGCAGCAGCAGGTTTGTCCCCACAGACAGCAGGAGCACGTGCCTTGGCCCCACACCAGGCACAGAAGCGGGCGTCGCTCTGGTTCACGCCGTTGCATTTTGAGCACTGAGCCGTCTTCCTTTGCTGGCCCTGGAGAGGTGGGCAGGAGTCTCCTCCAAACACGGGCTAATAAAACAAAACAAGCATTAGGGAGAAAATGCTTCTCACCAAGAAAAGTCCACAAGCCTCATAAGGGGAAAGAGGAAAGCAAGCTGCTCTGGCAATATAAAGTAATATTCAGCCTAAATGAATTATTGCAGCTTAGAATGAGCAACAGACTGACTTAAGATCCAACCTGTAATTTTGTTTTTCATTACAAAACCATGATAAAATGTAGCATTAATTAATTTGAAAATATTTTTAGCAGAACTAGAACCAAAAAATAAAACCTTATCAATGGTGTGCTTTTAAACTGAGTTTTTATTAATAGGGCCCTATGTATAAGTACAGATGAAATTAAGATGGAGGCTTCTCCGCTGATAAACTTGCATTTTCAAATCCAACACACAATTTTCTTTGTACCTTTGTTTTTAATAGTATGGCAGGGAGAATGTGTTCAGGCAAGGAGTTTCCTCACAGTTTGGAATTTGCTGCATAAATATTTTTTTGCACTCTTTTGCCTCATGCAAATTACATATTACCCAACTTTTCTACAATTAACTTATATAAGTAAGCAAAAGAAAACAGGTTTTTCATCTGAAACTTCTAGAGCTTAAGTACAGATCCCAGTTAGGACAAACAGGACTTAAAAATGTTTTGTTAGGTTTTGCCTCAAGGCTTATGCAGTTTATTTTCTCTACAAGTCAGGAATATGGATAAGGGACAGAACTCAAGGACAATTATTTTGATTACACCACAATAGCAAGTAAGCAAACACAAAATAGCCCTGTTTTCATCTGTGGCCTGCATTGCAATTTGAACAATGTAATTTGGGGGTTCAGCTGGAAGATAAAACTTAAAAAAGCCCAAGTCTAAATATGTTCTAAATATAAATTATTTAATAGCCATTAATAATAATATCAGTATTATTACTATTAATTATTCCAAAATACTATTGTTATCACTAATTAATCACTATTATTAGTAAAATTTCTGATTACTATTAATAATTCTTAGTAAGTATTTAACTTTCTGAGCTAATACAGGTCTCACATTCAAGTCACATGCCTAACTACATATGCAGCTACATATTATCTACACACATATCTGCATTCAGTAAAGCAGCTAAACATACGTCTATCCTAGGTAAGTACAGAATCCTACTGAAACTCACTGTGAAATGACACTTCAGTGCCTCTACAAGAGACTTTTGCCTCTAGCTACAGACAGTTTGAGAACTCAGGATGTTAACCATTATAATCGGAAGATTTTAACTTGCAAACCATTATTATTGTATCATTTTTGTATTTATCACAACCTGGAGAGGTGAAATGTGCCAGACATTTTTCATACAAGACTTTTCAGAACTGAAAGTAAAATTCTTCTAAGGAATCAAGCTAAATAGGGAGTTGAAACAGAGCAATTTTAGGGGTAACATTTCAGTGCTTTTCTCACCTCTGTGCAGAGTCACAGCCAAATACAACCATGCTAGCTGTATGCATGTAGGAGAAGCAGCAAATGGAAATAAGAAAAATAAAGTAAAAGTGGAGATTTGAAAAATAATGTAAAAGTGTATTCTATTTTCAGAAAATAATGGAAGTCAGTGTGAATGATGTTCCTGATGTATATACTCAACTTTTCTATTGCAATTGAAAGTAATCTGGATACAAACAAGACTCCCTTGGACTCAAGACTACTCATCTTCTAACAGCCTTCTGAATTTTCTCAATGGCATTCACAATCCCAACTTCCACGTCAGAAACTTGAAGGTATGTGAGACACGTTTAGCTGGACATTTGTGGTGGAACTTCTGTGGGAGGACTGGGCTTAAATATGACATGGAGGAGGGAATCTTTGCTTTGGTAACACAGGGACACATGGACGTGACTTCAGTTTTCCAGAGATAAAGGATGTTCTGCTTTGGTTTGATTCACCCAGTGTGACTGAAATCTTACCATCTGTACTTCAGGCAGTTTGCTCTCACAAGTCGCGCAGTGTTTATGGTGAAGAGGATTTCCTGTGCCACACACCTGACAAATGACTTTGCCCTTTTAAATAGAGAGAGAATACATTTCACATAGTATCTGAAAACTGTGAACAACAAGACAAAGACTTGATCTTACAAAGTGCTGTGGTTATTCAGCCCTGCAGATAGAAGAGATCCTTCAAGTCTGTGCTGTTTCACCCTTTAGGTAGGCCATGTTGCCTGCTCATCACATGGTGACTATTTTTTTTTAAATAATGGAATAGCTTCCTCAGGAGATTCAGAATCAATATCTCCAGGTGTTTGTATACTTTGGTTTCAGTTTGCTTAGTCACTATACTCACACGAAACAGACAGCCCAGTATCTGCATAGACAATTATTAATAATAATAATATAATACCATAATACCGTGAGGTGCCTTAAAAGATCTCTACAAGGTCTTGGCACAGTCACTATTAACAACTGAGTTTCTACCAGAGCTAAGAATAATGAGTCTGCTCTTTTGATGTTGCCACCAAATAGTTCAGGTCTGCCTCTGCACCTACATCAGGGCTGCCATAAAACATCACGTTTGGGACAATGTCTATAACCCACTGGTGCCGGGTTGACCCTGGCTGGAGGCCAGGTGCCCAGCAAAGCCATTCTATCACTCCCCTCCTCAGCTGGACAGAGAAGAGAAAATACAGTGAAAGGCTCACGAGTTTAGGAGCAGGGAGAGATCACTCACTGATTACTGTCAGGGGAAAAACAGGCTCACCTTGGGCAAAGTAATTGAATTTACTACCAGTCAAATTAGAGTAGGAAAATGAGAAATAAAACCAAATCTCAAAAAACACCTTCTCTCCACCCCTCCCTCCTTCCTGGGCTTAACTTTTCTCCTGATTCTCTATCTGCTGCCCTCCTTAGAAGCACAGGGAAATGGGGGTTATGGTCAGCTCATCACACATTGCCTCTTCTGCTCCCTCCTTCTAAAGGGAAGTATGTCCATGTCTTTTTTATACTGGGGGACTTTTAATCCTTTTTTCCATTCAAGGTGTTTTTAATCCTACTAACTCTTAAAGCTGTCCGTAATGTAATTGTACTCAGGTTGGATCAAAATATTTGTAATGAAGTCACCTGTTACAAAAATGCATGCCAGGAGTTAAATCACTATTTTGTTCTATTTATTCTCGATTACCTTTATGCAGATGTTGGTTTGGGGCTGCAGCTGTGGAGCTATTGGTGACTCACAGATAATGCAAGTGGGTGTATTCATTGGCACAAGATGTCTGCATTCAAGGCATGGTGCCATCTGAAAGAAAAGCCACATCACAGTTATGTTAAGGACCATAATGAGATCATTAAGGTTATAATGAGATTTCAGTATTTTCCTAGCTGGAGTCTACTTCAGCAGCAAGGTCACTGGAAACATAGCAACTGACAGCAACTGATACTGATATTGATCCTTAAAGATCATAGTATCATATTAAGAAAATATGAAGACATCTGGAAAGACAATGCCAGAAAGGTACTGAGGTAATTTTCAATAAAATTAAAATGCTACTATAAAATATGTACAGGTAGTTGAAATTCTCCTAATTATGGACCTAATCTAAAGAGGTGGTGAATATTAGTCATTACTTAGAACTACAGCACTGCCCCAGACCAGACAACTTTCTGATGATACAGTAAGGGAAACACACCATTGACTTGTTAGATCAGGTTATTATTTCTTGGGAAGAGCTTAGGGAAGACAGTTACAGGCACCACTGCAAAAACTTGGTGCTCTTACATATGCCCACACATGCCACCATTTGAGGTTTCAGGACTGGTACTGTTTCCTGACATAGGCAAATAAAACAATTTACTTCTTCATTGTTTTCCTTGTTAGAATACATGGCACTTGAAGAAATCTATGGTTAATTTTGCCCATTGTTGGAAAATTTCATCGGGTCCAGCGCTAAAGGTATTGAGCAGAACAAAGCAATTAGAGCAGAACTTCCAAATGAAAGTGGGACTGAGTAACAGGTTTGCCAGCACTGAGTGTGTAACTTGCAGAGGCTGTTGTTCTCTCCAAGGATGATGTGTGGATTGCTACGATGTTTTGCTGACCTGTGTTCCTTCAGGGAGTGGGAAGCGCTGGACTGGCACAGGGGGGATCAGAGATCCACAAGTCTGGCAGAAGTGAGCCAAGGGGTCAGACAGGCGAGGGGCAGAACAGTGTGCACATCTGAAAATAAGAGCAAACTGGCTGAGCTTGTTTTAGTATTGCACTGCTGCATAACAGTGAATAATCTGGAACTTGTTGTGACAGGACTTAGGCCACCGATTTCTCAGTTGAGGTTTCCAAGCTCTGGTGGGACACCAGACCATGCCCCAGCATCCATAATATGAAGTTCTGAACTCCAAACAGCTTTGCAAGGTAGAAAGCTGTCTGGCTACTATGGAGTTTCATACTTTCCTCCTCATCATGAGAGGTAAACAGGTCTCCTCTCAGGCAGCCTGTGTCAGGCCTCACTGCTGCACCATGGGGAGCCACTGATGTAGATCTCAGAACCTTTTCAATACTGATAAGCATTAATGTTCTGTGAAACTACTCCAGTGAGCAGTGTTCACCTACAGCACTGAGGCTGTACTGTAATTTGAAAAGAGAGTTTATCCCCTGATCCTACGGGTGTTATGAGTTTTTTTTAAGGGATGATGAGACAGCTGATAACTGACAGTTGAAAACTACATTTAAGGGAAAGAATTTTTAAAGCCCTACCTAAGTTATACTCACCAGTTATGATCCAGTGTCTTCCTAATTTTTATAGAGGCCCACAGTATTATCAGCTTGATTGCAAAAGGCTCAGATACTTTCCAAAAGACAAATATGTTAAAAGGAGAAGTCACTTACTTAAGGAAATCTGTTTCGCTCTGGATCCTTGACACTTGTGTGCTTATTAAGTTTTTCTGGCTAGTCACTGCAGAGGAACTTGCAAACTGAAATAAAGGTAATTCTTTAGGCTTTAGTAAGGAAATATTTGCAAAATGCATATAAAGATAGCAAAATCAACCACAGATGTAATTTGAAACAAACTGCACTGAAATGCACTGCTTTGAGGAGTACCTACTATCCTTGATTGTCCCAGTAGCTGCATTAAGGACCCACGGCTTCTTCCAATAAAAATAAATCAATGCCTTGCTATTTACTTCCACCACAGCATTACTGAATATTGGGTTTTAAATATTAACTTGCCAACAAACAGCAGTAAGTATTTTCTAACTGCAGATTCAGGAATGTATTAGAAGAGAATTAGTAGGAATGCAGTCACTGCTCATCTCCTTTGCCTGGTTTTGTCCATGCTGGTAACTGTGTCCTGCTTTGGGCATTCCTATTCTGGTGTGTCATTACCATTACATTTAAATCAGGACTGTGAAATGCAAACAAAGGCATTAATAGCTGACAGAGATCACAAATCTTCACCTCTTCATTTTTTTAGACCTCTGTCCTGATGACAGCCTTGTACAGTTTTCTTCAGCTTACCCCTCTGCTCACCTGCAATGACTCCATTGGTTGTGCTGAGGTGGATTCCTCTCTGTGCTCTGTGGTTCCCAAACGATTTGCAAGGAGCTGTGGTCCTTGAGGGGATCTGTGAGAAGGCTTTCTGTCTGTTTCCAAGATTAAAATTACAGTCCTGTTATTCCACTGGCACCCACTCCATGCAGTTAATATGTATCTGAAGGTGAATGTTATACTCTCGCTAAGCATATTTAAAAATGTATTTGGCATACACATTTTGGGTTCAAATAAGCTGCATGGAATTACAGGAAATTAAACTAGAAGAAACCCCACACCTCTCTGACAGAGCTTACTTTTGTGTTTTAATTTATTTATGGTTTTCTTCCTTCCTGCCTGCTCAAAAACCCCCAGCTCCTACAAGTAAATTAATGAGTAAACATTAATACAATTCCCTGCTCTTAAACAGTCCCATTGCTGTTGCCATGGAATAAGAGGCTTTATCGACAGAGAAAATCTGGGTCAAGCTTTCATTTCTGCTTTGTGTGTTTATTTTGGAATCTTACTGCAAGCAAACATCAGTAAAGAAATGCTGTAATGGATTTGCACTCCCATCAATTTAACAGCATTTTCTGGCACAAAGGGAAATACAGACCAGGCCTTGTTGTGTTGCTGAGAAATGAATGACATTTTAATAAGTTTTTAAGAAGTAATGTGAAATGTATGGAAGGTAAGTTTTGTTCTCTATTTGCCGTGGTGAGTAATTGAAACTGGACTTTCCAGAGGATGTTCTGTCTTCTGAGATGGTTTTAAAATTACCCACATTTTACAAGTGATACAAGAGGAAAACTCTACACTACTTTCTGCTAGCACAGAAGACTATCTCAGTTTTATGAAGTAATACTGTACCTTGAAGGTCTTGGGGTGTTTGATCCCAGGCAGGCTTGATTTCCACATTCAGTCTATTCTTCTTAGGTTTTGTAGTAAACATTCCACCTTCCTTATTCTAAAAAGTAATTATATTTTAATTCCAAATAAAATTTTTGCTTTTGGTCTAATCATCTCTTGCTACAGTTCTTGAAATTTTAGAAGTACATGCTCAAGCTATTTATTTTCAATGCAAGCATTTGAAAAGCTTAAATTATAAATATATTTTTAAAATATTTGACCTCAACTAGTCATAAAATACCATTGGAGGGAAAAAAAACCTGTCCCCTTGAAATTTTAATATTACAAAAAGGACCAAAGCAGCAAAGATGAGCAAACAGAGAAAATAAGATACGTGAATAAAGCTGGCAGCCAAAGCTTAATCTCTAAATAATATCATATATACAACATTTTATATTCACACAAGGGGTTACAACTGCAAAAACTTACCTGGGTGGCCATATCTTTTAGGAAATTCTTGTCATCATCTTCAACAGGGAAAAGGACAGTTGGCTGCTGGTACTCTACCACAAACACCTTTGTTACAACCGAACTCTCCCTGTAGTCCCTGAAAATCAATATTCACAGAGAACCTGCTATGAACCTGCCACAGACCTGTGTTCTGCCACAACTAAATCACTGATGGATGTGGCTCTTTAGGTGGAACATCCCTTCCAAGCTTGCCAGTCATTATTTCAGTAGAATCCTGAGCAATGGTTATTTGCTAAAACAACTGTCATTCTCTAATAGCTATTAAATTACAACAGTAACATTGAAGCTGCTGTAAGTGTCCAAACCACTCTGTCATGATTTATTGTCATTCCAGAGCATCTCTCAGCACACCTGAAAATGTCCTAATAAAAACCAGACTGGAAACAAGTGTAAAGCTAGGTACTGATAGCAAGAAAATAAACACAGGCCTAGGTTTTGTGTGTTATATAATGCTGTTCTATTCCAGTGCAGACACAAGCACAGGCTGGCTGCAGGTGCAGCTAACAGGGAATAGCAAGCACAAATCTCCAAGTGGAGTGGAGTTTCTGCTCCCTTGGAAATAAAAGATAATGCAACACAGTACAGACAGAATTTATGTGTCCTCTCTCTGTCTCTAAGCATGAAGTTAGTTTGGACAGAGTCAGTGGCTGTGCAGCAAAATCCAGTTTTCTTTCTATGTATTGTATTTTTGCTTCACCCAACACTGTACTTAAGCTGTGAGGTTCAGCATTCTGTGATCCTTTGGGAGAAACTAAGCAAACTCCTGGGAAGACCAACTTCTATAAATCCACTGAACCACTGGATGACACCAGAAAACACCACCCAGATTCCTCTGGTGTTTCTGATGATCACCCTCCAAAGGATGAGCTCTCAGGACAGTACATCAGCTTCTCATCCACAGCCTCCAGGATCATTGGACACCCCCAGTCTAGGAGATAACTTCCAAGAGGTAATCCAACCACACAAACACTTGATGGATAGAAAGTATGATGAGAAAACCATGCCAATTCAATTCATGAGGATCATTTAGATTGCAAACTGCCTGGGGAAAGGCTCATCTCTCACCATACTCAAAGGTATGGAATGCTTTAAACAACACGGCTACAAGCTATGACAGGGATATCTGTCCCTTACGAAAACAGGACTAAAATAAAACAGGATACTCACTTTGTAACTGCCAGGGCCTTGACCATTATTTTCCCCACTGGTAATAAGATAGGACCCTTATACTCCAAAGTGTTACACACCCCATGGCCAGGTTTCCTGATGAGTTCTGGTTTACTTCCATCTAAAGTGTAATAAATAGAGGCCCCGGGTGTGTCTGAAAGAAACAGAGACAGTAATTGCTCAGACTGTAGGCAACCTTGGAAAAAAAAAAAGCACTCACTACTGTGCTTGATTTTTCTCACATAAAGAAAATAAAGCAGTTTCATAAGTGACTGAATGTTTGGGACCGAAACTGTTTCTCCCATGAAACATCAGTTATTCAACAAAAACAATTTCATGGTAAGCAATATTTCTGACAGCAAAGTAGCTGTGCAATGGTTTTGCATGCAAACATTGCAGCAGCTTGTCCATTCCAATGACAGAAAGGGTATTTTCTGCCACAGCGAAAGGTGACAATTCAAAAATTGTAATGATAACATTGGGAGTGAGCCTGGCACAGGATTCTTTCAAGCACTGTTTTTGCAGTCAAAGCAAAATGCAACAGCTTAGAAGTTTGGCCTTGGAAGCAATTAAGACTGCTCACACATATAACTCTTATGTCAGTAATATTGTTTGAATGCATAAAATTACATGCAAGTACATTTGGTGCATCAAACCTGTTGGTTAATTTTTTAAGTTCCTTAATGAAATGCACACTCCAAAAATCATAATTAAATGCAAAGAAAGCATAGGGGCCAAACATTTCAAATGGACACATAAGTAAAGGTTTGAGATGGAGTCAAAGCTCTTGTTCATACCTGATTTTATTTCTATGAGAGTATTTGTGTCTATTTCCCGTTGAGCTTTCCCTGGAGGTGGGATTCGAAGTGGGATGATCTGAGGAACGGAGACAGCGCCAGCTGTCATTTTTCTCAGCAGTGATCTTTGAAACAGAAAAGTAAAAAGGCAGACAATTATTTTTCTAAAAAGAAGAATGCACTGAGAAATATGGCCTCTTAGCATGACTCCTTGTCTTTGTTTCTCTTAAAAGAGAGAACACTGGATTCTTTAAACGATCCTGTGAGTGTGATTCTGTGTGTTTGAGCTAGAACAGCTTTAGCACCATATGTCAGTGATATATGGTAGGAGTAGGGAGCAGGAATCTCCACCCTAATCATGTCAGATGTGAAACCAGCCTAGTTTCACTATGGCCACCTGAATAAGAACAGGATGTCCTGAAAAGAACTAAAGAAAAACAGCTATTGCTTAAGCTTATGCCAGTTATCATGTGAATGAAGAATATATCCATAAAACAGGTGCCAAACCCGATTTATCCTAATGTACATAGTCATTATCATGTCACGTAATTAAAGAATGAAAAATTGCATTTGGATATGAGGACATTTTACAAAACAGAGAGATGTACTCCAGATCTTGGGAATTGATGCTCAGGGCCAGGAAACACGTTTGTGTTACAAGGGTTTGGTTTTGTAATCAACCCTCCAGTGCTTCAGGAGGGTTGATTACTCTTATGCAACTCATCAATGCAGGCAGGGAGGGTCACGCCTCACCCTCTCTGGGCAATCTGTACCAGTGCTCAGTCACCCTCACAGTAAAGAAGTTCTTTCTCACGTTCAGGTGGAAGGAACTTCCTGTGCCCCAGTTTCTCTCTGTCGCCTCTTTTCCCGTTTTTGGGCACCACCGAGCCGAGCCTGGTCCATCCTCTGACACACACCCACCAGCCACGGGCGGATCAGATCTCTACCTGATCTGAGGGGGCTGACAGCTTTTCCCTCACGCTCCCCACCTGCTCTTGGCACACCTGAACCAAAGGTACACGGGGCTCCGCTCCAGTCTCTTGGCATCGCATCCCTGGCGGGCCCCCGGCGCGGCCAGGCCCCGCTTCACGCCGCCCCTCGCCCCGCTCCATCCGTGCAGCCCGGCCCCTGCTCGCCCCGCTCCATCCGTGCANTGCAGCCCAGCCCCTCTCACCCCCTGGATCCCGCCGGCTCCCGCCCCTCTCGCTCCCGTTTCCAGGGACGCCGCGCTCCCGCCGCTCCCGGCGCCCATTGGCCGGTGCGGAGCAACCGCCCCCGCCCGCCCCCGCCGTCGCGCCTCTCTGACGTCATCTCGCCGCGCCGGAGCCCGCCGTGCTATGGCGGAGGTGAAGGTGAAGCCCGAGGTGCCCGACCCCATGGACATCGAGAGCAGGTGATGGCGGCGCCCGGAGGCAGGCATGGAGGCTGTCGGGCGGTGGGCTGGGTGTCTGGGGGCCGGCAGGGCGGTCAGGGACGTGTTTTGGGGCTGGGCCTTGTCGTTCAAGGCCTGAGGGGGGTGGTTTGACGCCCGAGTGTTGGTCAGGAAATAGATGCTGAAGGAGAGGGTTGTTGGGGGCACTGGGAGTTTCGTGCTGGGAGGTGCTTAGGGGGCACTGGGGGTTGGGTGTTTTTCTGGTCTTGGAGAGGGAAATGGTGCACAGGGAGTACGTGCTGAGCTCCCTCAAGAAGCGATTGATGGATACTTTTCCCCTGAGTTGCTCTTGTCACTCTTTTTTACATCCTGACTCCAGTACTCTTTGGATTTGGTTTTGGATGCAACAGAACATGGCTTTAAAGTTGCTTCTCTCCTTCTGCAGGATCATTGAGCTGTGCCACCAGTTCCCCCATGGCATCACAGACCAAGTGATCCAGAATGACATGCCTCACATGGAAGCCCAGCAGAGAGCTGTGGCCATCAACAGGCTGCTCTCCATGGTAGGGACATCCCACCTTCTCATCTTCCTCAGCACCACAAGGCCCATTAGTGATGGGGAATGAATTAGCTGTAGAGAAAAGGATGGATGTTAGCCCATGCTCTCATATGTGAAGGGCTTCTCTGAGCCCCTCACAAAATCCCAAGCTTGTGGATTGCTCTGATGGCACACAGGTGAAATATGCCAAATCTGTAAGAACCAAGGCTGTAACTGTAGGAAAGGATCAGCTGGCAATGAAAGAGTGAATGTTAATTAGTGCTGTTATGCACACTGACACTCCTAGGCTGGTCTAATTGCTTGCCTCTTCAAAGTTGGAAATAAGGATTTTGCCTGGCACAAGCATGCAGAGCAGAACAATCTTTTTGTGTGTGAGAGATGCCAGTAATTTGCTTCTGAGAGTCACTGCCCATTACAGTTGGCAGCTTTCCAGGGATGGCCACTTAGTAAAAAAGTAAAACTTTGCTACTGGAACTTGGAATTGTTCCAGAGCTCCACCCTGATTTCTGGGTTTCCATGCAAATGAATGCTTTGGTGGAAACTGAGAGCAAAGTATACAAGAACTTGATGTCCCTTGTACCACGTGAAAGTCGGGAGAAATAATAGGAATTATGTAGATGTTGTGGGAAGGGTCAGGAACTGTTTGTTACTTCAGATAGCTGATGATAAGTGGATACTTTCCAGGGGAAAAAAATATCCTCAAGGCTGTTATTGTTTCCACTGGTTAGAAATGTTAGTTTTCATTTTTCTTTATTTAGTTGACATTAAATAAGGTTTTAATTTTAGAATTTTAGAACATTCTTCTAAAACACCTTCTGAAACAAGCTGAAGGAAGGTAAATGCATTGTGCCCATCTCTCCTAGGGGCAACTGGACCTTCTGAGGAGCAGTGCAGGTCTCCTGTACAGAATCAAAGATTCCCAAAATGCAAGGTAAGCCTGTGTTTGCTGGGAAATGTATTTGGAACACAATTCTTGTTTGTAGTTTAAAACAAATCCAACTTCTTTTGAATTTTGGACCTTTCAAAAATCCTGATGTCTGTCTTGTTTCACAGTAAAATGAAAGGCTCTGACAATCAAGAGAAGCTGGTTTACCAAATCATAGAGGACGCAGGCAACAAAGGTACTTTAAATAATGATTGTGGATGGTACTAACTCTGTTTACCTACGGGACCATTCCTGTCCAAAGTCATAAATGCTTGCCCAGACCACACAAGTATAAAATCTAAGAGTCCACATACCTGTTAGTTTTGCCCAATCCATTCTGTCCATTCCTTCCCTTTTGCTGGGAGTGGCAGGATCTCTCCTTTGGTAGGCAAGTGGCTCAAGCAGTGCTGTGATGTGACTTTTGGTTGGTGAGTATGTACAGAAACAAATGGTTTCTTCTATTTATTTCTGTTCACTTCTCTGTTTCTTAACAGGTATTTGGAGCAGGGACATTAGATACAAAAGTAATCTGCCTTTAACAGAGATCAACAAGATACTGAAAAACTTGGAAAGCAAGAAACTAATTAAAGCAGTTAAATCTGTGGCAGTGAGTATTTTGTGACTTTTTTTTAACAATTTTAAACATTTGCTGCATGCTTTGTATGCTTTTAACAGGGGTTGGGAGCAGAGAAACCTCATTTTGCCTCCAGCTTTCTCTTTGACAGTGAATGTTTCACTCTCTGCCTTTAGTGTGCAGGTTTGAGGTGCAACAGATACTGAGTCCACAGATCAGCTTCTCTGCTGTCTGTACACATGCACACTCCTCCTGTCTGTGGATCCTGCCCTCTCTTGTTCTGACTTTCACACCTTATTCTCCTCTTTTGTTTGTTAACTCTCTTTTCTCCTTTCTCCTCTCAAGTCTCCACCCAAATAAGCAACCTGCCCATAATTACTTTTTCTCAGTTGGTCCCAGTGTTGCTGCCACAATTTGATATTTCTGATACTGAGGCAACCTCACCCTTTTATGTGGCATTAGTGATACTGTTACCTAGCTGCAAGTGGTTCAGCAAGGTTCCTCTCCCCTGGATCTCCTGAAACTCCCTTCAGCTATCTGGTTCACACTGGGTCTGGTAAACCGGATGGAGGTAGAGAAGCTGGACATAGAAAAGCAGTAGCTTTTTTATGTTCTTGTGAGAGGTGCTGGCTTCATCTAGTCTTTCAACACCGTGCCATAAAATGATTAGGAACTGAAATGTGTTGATCTTCTCTTTATCTCTGTTACCTGAGAGTCAAACAGGTTGAGGGTAGCTTGAGTCAGGTGGATTGCCGTGCCCCAGATACAGGAGTAATGAACTACCTCCTTTTCAGATCATCTGCTTAAATCTTCCTTATAAAGGCTTTCAGCTGTTGAGAGCTGCACATTTTCCTCCAACAGGCATCCAAGAAGAAGGTCTATATGCTGTACAACCTGCAGCCCGACCGCTCAGTCACTGGTGGGGCCTGGTACAGCGACCAGGACTTCGAGTCTGAATTTGTGGAGGTGTTAAATCAACAGTGTTTTAAGTTTCTGCAGAGTAAGGTGAGTGCCAAAGTCGCCTGCCATTTCTTTTGTGCAAGTAATGGTTTTCTTTATAAAACAGGTGCCAGGCAAGGCTTAAGTTTTCCATAGATGTTGGTTGGTGATTATTGCAGCTAGATTGGCAAACGTCACAGCAAGTGTGATGGTGTTGTATTTTAATGATGGATATTTTTACACCCTCGACAAGGAGGAAAGCCTTTCATCTCCGAGGTCCAATGACAAACCATCCTAGGTGACCCAAAATTGTGTATTCCTTACCTTCTGTATGCCAGCCTGCCCAAGATTATTACTGTCCCTAAGACCCAGTAACCCGGGAAAATGGAACTTGTGTGTTTTATCCTGGAAGGGGGGGGTGCAGGATCCCTTTAAAAAGGGGAAACGGACACGAGGGGAGCGCTTTTGTTCTCCCTGGGCTTGCGAGGGGGTTGCCTGGGGCAGGTCTCCAAGTTGCAACCCGAGAAGCTGCATTTTGCAATCCAAACCTGCTCCAGAGGGAATTTCGCAATACCTTTTCCCGCTGCTGCTCGGGACAGCCAAGGAAGAGTCAGGCCATCTCTCCAGGAGTTCTCCAGCTGCCTGCCGTTTGCTGAGGAGGCGTGGACCTGCAACTTGCCGGGAAGTTTTTTGCAGCGTTTTTGGCAGTGTTGGAGCCTTTTGGCCAAAATTAGTTTGTCCAGGTTTTGTTTTGTCCCTGTCCCACGCTGATTGTTGTTTGTGGAAAGAGGAAGTTCTGGAACTGCAGAAGCTGTTACGTTTTATCTGTTATCTTTTATCTGATATTTTTTCACTGATACCTTCTCCCATTTTGTCTCCATTGGTGAAAGGAGATTGGTTAAAACTAAAGTGGAGGTAACTCATTTTAGAGTCTCCACCCTGTATAATTGTCTTAAACTAAGATACAAACCAGGCAGCAAAGAGCACACGACCAAAAAATCTAGGAACAGTCACTGTGTTTTCTGCTGAGCACCTAATTTCTGAGAGGGCATAAGGCAGCAGTTGGTCAGTTAGTTCTGCCTAGAAGACAATTGCCCCTAGTCTAAAGTGTCCCATTAAATATGTCTGCAGATTGTAGCATTTGTCTGTTGCATTACAATATGTTTTAACTGGCTCTAGGTACAGCAGAAACTTTTTTTTTTTTGTCAACAAAATGCCAGATGCTGGTATTCCTTCATATTAATCTGAATTACAGTGTAAATTTTATGTCATTTATTATAAAATTATATTTGATTGTGCACTGCATTGTCTCACATACACCAGTCTTAAGGACATGGCTTTCAATGCTAAATGTGTCCCAGAAATGGAAAATAAGTTTTGTTTTTGAGTCTGCCTGAAACTGAACCACGAAGGAGGCTCTTGGCAGTGAGTGCTGACTGTAACTAACCTTTGCTTTTTCTCAGGCAGAGGCAGCTCGAGACGGCAAACAGAACCCCATGATACAGAGGAACAGCTCGTTTGCCTCATCCCACGAGGTGTGGAAATACATCTGTGAGCTGGGCATCAGTAAGGTCAGAACAGATTATCTCACTACTGTTCCCATTGTCAGAGCCTGATTAGCTGTAGGAGCTGAGTACTGCAAACTTGCTGAAGGGTTCGTAAATGTCTTAGTACCCTACAACTTGTGTAGTGGAGGTGAGCTTTGTGGCTTCATTGCTTTTTGGGGAGGGTCACTGATACTGCCTGGGATTCCAGGATAGCTTGTGCATGTGGATTTTCAAAGATGTGTAAAAGAATTAGCATTCACATCCTTGTTAACAGTTTTCAGCTGGTTTATATTTAATAATTTCTCTTTAAGTTTATATATGTACTTCAAAGAGTTTTAGGGAATGGAAAAAAGTAGCAGAGTGACCTGCAATTACTGGTCACCAACAACATCAAATATCTTTAGCACTCTTGTCTTTTTCTTCTTTTACAATCATTTTCCTGCAAAACTGGAACTGTATCATGCTAGGATGATGGACACACGTCTGGTGCATAGGGAAGTTCTTTTTGGTAAACCAAGGCTAGTGCAAATCAAAAGTGCTCAGGAGGTAGGAGCTATTAGTACTTGCTTTTCTTTTTGCATCTGCAGAACTTCATAAAATTCCCATTGAGACTGGTGTATTTTTCTGGACTAGGTTAGAACTCTAAGGATTTGTTCCTCATGGTGTTTGCTCATTTCCTCCTTGCAGGACTCACTGGCATGCATCTTTCCTAACATCTACTTCACAAATTGTTTCTTAGGTAGAGTTGTCAATGGAAGACATTGAGACCATTTTGAATACTCTGATCTATGATGGCAAAGTGGAGATGACCATTATTGCTGCCAAGGAGGGGACAGTGGGCAGTGTGGATGGGCAGATGAAGCTGTACAGAGCTGTTAGTCCTCTCATCCAGCCCACTGGATTAGTCAGGACGCCCTGTGGACTCTGCCCTGTGAGTAACTAATTCTGTGTATCATTAGTGGGTGCATGCAGCTCCTGAACACAGTCCTGCAATGGCCAGATGGCACACTGCAGGTTCTGCCCACGAGTCAGCCTCGTGGCTAAGCCAGCTGTGCTTAAAGCTGCCTGTGATGCCTTAGCTGTGGTGTACAGGCAGGTTCTGTAGTCGGTCTAAAAACCTGCTCTGCCAGGTGTTTCCCACTTCCAGCCCATCTCTGTACTGGACTGTATGTGAAAGGATGCTGTCAAGTGTAGCCTGTTCCAAATTCTATTTCTGATCCCTGCTTGTGTTTTTAACAAGCTAACTTATTTCTGTCTAGCTTTTGTTCCCTCCTCCTGTGAACTGGTTTGAAGGTAAAACTTGCCAGCATGTCCCTTTGTGGTGGGATCTGTTTTTCTCTTCTCCCTCAGAGCTGCCATGAAACTTCCTAGATTTTAGCCTCTGTTAGACTAATGCTGATCTATTGGGGAAAGAGCAGAAAACATGGGAGCATGTTACACACAGCAAGCACCATCCAGCTGGACGTAATTACTCTGCTGACACAGGATTTTCTTTTGCAGGTTTTTGATGATTGTCACGAAGGTGGTGAGATTTCTCCGTCAAATTGTATTTACATGACAGAGTGGCTGGAGTTTTAAAGTGAAAGAAAACTGGAAACTGGATTCTTGCTTCACAGCCAAGGTGACAAACAGCTTGCTTTTTTTAAAAGCGGACTTCTAAATTTGTAAGCAACTTCAGAACTTGAAGTGACAATGATACATAAACCAGCAGTGTATCAGTTGTGTGAACTATCCTGGGAGTGGACTGGAAGTGGAGTTGGTGCTGAAGATCAAGGCTGAAGTGGAAATGTAGATCCATTCTTGAACCAAAATTGGAGGTGGCAGCTAAGGTGGTTAATGTTAAAACAGATTTCTAAGCAACAGTTCAAAATAAAGTTCAAACAATGTTGAGACATTTTCGTCTTAACATTTATCAGTCCCTCACAGCCGATCAGAAAAACTTGCTAACAAGTGGTACCAAGAATGAGATCCCAAACTTTGCTTTCAGATTAATGCTACTGATGGATGCTTAAGTTCTAAAGCTGACACTGTTCTCCCATGATAGCTTCCATCTAATTGAGGACTAAGAATCTGATGTGGGAAAGATCCTGAATATGTCGAACAGAACTCACTGATTCTTACCTGCTAATTTATCATTAAACCCCTGGTTTTTCTTATGTACATCTGTGCTTCATTTCCTGTGTTGCTGCCTGGTGATGCACCTGTTGTATTCCTTCATCATCAAACTTCTAGTGGTGTGTTCTGTAGCTCCATCACATACAAGCATATCTCCACTGAAATTTTGAGTAGAGGTATTCTGGGAAGATATGTTTTCCACAAGAGAAAGGGTTCCTCTGGCCTGATGATACAGAACATTTTTAATAGATTTTATAGATTATCTGAATATCAACTAACTTGTTTTTCTCTTGAGTGTGACTCCTTTTTCATAAATGTGAATACTGTGCATATGTGGTCCAGCCACCTCTTCCAGCATCCAGAGTAGCAGAAGGCTGGAATGACACACTGGCAGGCAGGATGGGGTGCACATGGGCTGTGCAGTCTGGTCCCTGTACCACTTGCTGCTTGTGGCTTCAGCTGGCTCTGTCCAGGCAGGATCTCTCCACAATTACTCAGTATCTTCCTAACAGTGTCCCAGCACTGGGGAACAATCAGGGGGTCAAGCACAACACAGGGCCTGTTGCATCTGGCTATTTTCAAATGTGCCTGGCTGAAAAGAAGCTCTCCTGGACACTGTGTTGGGAGGGTGATGGGAAAGCTCCTCTGGCTGAGTTAGCAGCATCCTGGGTAACCTGACAGAGGGTTAACGTAGATTTTGGAACAGTTTACCTCATAAGGGTAAGAGACTTTACATCAGCATTTTCAGTGCTGCCCAGGAGTTTGCACTTTCTAAAAGCAGTTTGGATCACATACAAAAGTGTTCAAATCTTGCTTGATTTCCATTTCCCCTCTTACAGTGTGGATGGAGGACAGACGCTAATGGGGGTAAGTGTTGTTCAAAGAATACAAAGCTCCCACGGTTCCTGTCCCATGCAGGGAGGGTATGGATACAGAGGAAAAGGCTCCTTGTGTGGGAACAGTTAGGTGTGTACTGGAGCAAACAATGAGCACTGATAAGCTGGCAAGTCCATGGAAGGGCTTTGATTGTCTCAGCGAGGTGAGCAGCCCCAGCAGGCTCTCCTTTTGCTGCAGTGTTGTCTCCAGGTGAAAGGGATGCATATCTCTACAGAGGCAGAAGAGCTCTTACAAAAGAGATGTGGGGGTGAAATGATTGGAGCTTTGTTCTTCCTCTGCCCCCTTTAAGCACTCAGCACAGAGAAGCCAAGGGGAAAATGCTGCTCTCTTCCCTGGAGGGAGCCTTGGATCAGACATCCTTTATTCGACCAAAGGTAATTTCATTGAAATGTGGGGCTGGGGTTGCCTTTGTCTTCCTGTCTTCAAAGGGCACCTGACACAATGGGGTCCTGAGTCCTGCTGCTGCAGAGATAACCCAATGTTTGTGCTCCACTGCAGCTAGAAGATAACTTCCAGGGAAACAACATGACTTTATCATGCAGGTATGTCACTTTGTGCTCTATAACCACATTCATTGCCAATAAGAAAAAGGAGAGAAAGCTTCTCCTCAGTGAAGAGCTTTAGGAAGTAGACAGATGTTTATTAAGCTCTTTAAATTTTGGCATTGGGTTTATCTGGCTTAGATGACCTTTGTGGTATCTGAAACTTCTTAGTGTTGAAGCTGTAACAAGACTTCTCAGATTTGGAAAAAAGTGCCTATAAGGGAAAAGTAATTTCAATTTCCTATCTGTAAGATAGGAATCTGGTCTATTTCTATATGAATCAGAGAAATGATCTTTCTGTCACTCTGGTTCTTCATCAACCTGACTAATCTATCAGCCTGAAATTCTTATCTGAAAAGGGAGTAAATGCTAAAAGGTAGCATTGATAGTCTCTTTGGTTTTGTCAATCTTCTCCCTGGCAAAGCTGTCCCTATTCCAAACTGGTATGAAGCGTAATATTTTGAGGAAGCTACTATAGTAGCTCCAGTACTCAATATGGAAACACTTAGGTGTAGAAAACTGAGTTATCCCTTAAAACACAGATGACAAATTGGAAGCATGATCTGCTCATTTATTTACTCAGGCCTCATACAAGAGGTCAGAGTTCAGCTGCTGCAGGACCATGAGATCCCTCCTGAGTGGGAGAGAACTCATCCTTGTTTTCATGAGCCCTGATCCTGCTGTCAACCCATGAGCCTCTTTTGAGTGGTTCCCTCACTAGTGGTAGCCAACTGTCCAAAGGCAAGTTGGAGGGTGGGCACACCCAGATGCCATTTTGACACGGAATCAAGTGCAAAACTGCTTTTTAGTTCCAAGAGAAACATTGACTATGGTAGCTGGCTGCATTGTGAGCTGACAGTGTACAGCTGGCAGATATTGCCTGGCATATGTAGCCTTTACACTCCAAAGTTTAAAACATTAGGATGAATGGCAGACTTGAAGCTTTGGTATTGAAAACATTTACCCCGTGGCTGAGCGTCTGTTTCGTTTTTTCCTGAGTTTGGTTGGTTGGTTGGTTGGGTTTTTTTATTTTTACTTCGATGGTAACTGGCCTGTTGGAGGTGTGAGAGATTAACTGTTGTTCCTCTGGTGCTGTTAGAGCACCATCTCCTGTCTGTTCCTGGGATGGCTCCCCCCAGGGCTCCAACAGCGAAAAAGCCACATTCCGGTTTCTTTTTTGCCTCCACATGCAAAGCGGATTTTGGGGAGAAACTGTAGTGAGTGGAGACAGCTGGGTCTCCTATTGCTGCTAAACACTTGATGCTTTGAAACAGGCTACAGGCACCTCAAACAGAGCTGTCCTCTGCCACACAGAGACGACCTTTCCTTCCTCTTGCTCCGCTTGGCTGGGACTTTCTGTCATTCCATCTGTGAGAAAAGCATCGCCAGGCCCTCCTCAACCACGCTAAGCCCAGCTTAGCTTGCAGCCTGGAGGAGACTAAAAGGTATTGTGACGAGCTCTGTAGATGGTGTCCAAGTTGTTGTTGAAAATGTTCACTTCCAACATGAGAAAGTTGGTCATGGCACTTTGCTCACTCTTTGGGAGATCATCTGGGGAGTGGGGAGGACAGGAACCAGAGCTCAAAGCTCTCTTCTCTTTCAGCTGTTAAACACAAACCAAGTTGGGGCTTGTGTAGGCAGCCTGTGGTGTTTTTCTTTCTCCCACTTTTCGAGCAAGCTTGTGATTCTTCCAGGAAATGCTTTTGGGAAAGCTTTTACTTGGGTTATTTGGCCCACAAACACAGGGCTTTAAGACTGTGCTCCTCTTCCAAACTGCTTTGGTTTAACTGAGCAGACAGGTAAACACCACACGGGTGTTCCCTTACTTCCTCCCTAGTGGGATGGGGGAGAGAATTGGAATAAATGGTAAAGCTTATAGATTTGGATAAAGACAGTTTAACAGGGTACAAAAGGAAGGGAGGATAATGATAAAAGATTACATAAAACAAGTGATGAACAATGCAGTTGCTCCTCCTCTGCTGACCATTGCCCAAGGAGTGCCCAAGCAGTGGGCTGGAAACCAGCAGCCAACTCTCCCCAGTTTTATTGTTCAGCATGACACCACATGGTAAGGAATAAGGAATATCCCTTGAGCCACTTGGGGTCAGTTGTCCTGTCTATGCCCCCTTCCAAATTCCCATGCACCCCCAGCCTCCTGGCTGGCAGGGCAGCATGGGAACCTGAAAAGTCCTTGACTTAGCATAAGAACTGCTCAGCAAGAACTAAAATATCAGGGTGTTATCAACATCTTCCTAATCCTAAATCAAAAATGCAGCACTAAACCATCTCTGAGGGAGGAAAATTAACTATATCCCAGCTGAAAGCACGACACAAACTCACAACAGCTGCTCAATATTTTAGTTAATCTAATGCTTGCAGGGGGATGCACTATGGCCTTGAAGCCCTGGGTCCTAGTAAGGCTCTTTGCTATTGTGATGTGGCAATGGGAGGAAGATGTAAACTGAAGGACAAATAGGCAACTTCAGAAAAGCAGATTTGCTTTGCCTCCTACTTGGAGAGCCAGTCCTGGGTCTTAGAATGCTAGCAATAGTAGTAATTTGAATTTTATGCACTTTAGCATACACACATCAGTAGTATGCTTCTACTTTTTTTATTCCCTCTGTATTTGGGATGTCAGGAAGCTGGGAAGCTTCTAATGTTCACCTCACACAGCATTTCATTTTGCTTTGCTTTGATCCTGGAACAGTACTCTGCACATTCCAAACACAGATTTCTGTTGCGTTTAAAAGAAAGAAAA
>VWZT01007021.1:19060-36204 GCA_013397055.1 Pachycephala philippinensis | reverse complement strand
TCAGCAGTGTCCCATAGAGCAGCACGGGGGCTCGGCGGTGTTCCCTTTGCCCGGGTTCGGGATCGGCAGTGTCCCCCAGGGCAGGGCTGGGGTCAGTCGTGCCCGCTGTGGAGGGTCAGCAGTGCTGCCTGTAGCGGGGTCAGTGCTTTGCCCTGAGGCCGTGCTGGGGATCAGCGGTGTAGGGGGCGGAGGTGGCACCTACGGCTGCACGGGGGATCTGTGGTGTCCCCTATAGCCATGGCAAGCGCAGCAGCTGCGTGATGACACCTCCCCTCCTTCTGTCCTGATCCCAAAGTAGGGCCACAGACCGTGGGAAACCCAGCATGGCAATCGCGGCTCTGCCTGGGGCAGGGAAGTGATGCTGGACTACAGCTGGAGGAACATGGAATAAATTTGCCCTGTGGCTGTGCTGCATGCCTGAGATGTCAGATGTTTGTCTTGCTGTTCTGGTGTGCAGGATCTTTTACAGGCAGATTCAGCTCTGACTTTCACCCTGACAGACATCTTTGTAGTGGGGGTGTCTGGTGAACCCTTCTGTTTGTCCATCCAGAGCCGGGGGTGGAATTATAGGGCAATTCTCCCTAAGCTTGATTTACATCCTTAATAGCAAGGAAGAAAAAATTCCAGTGAATTTGGAGCTGTGTAGGAAAATGTTACACCAAAACTTCTCCTCTGAGGGGAGGTGATGCTTCTGATTTCTCATGCATGCGGCTCTCCTGAATATCCCACCTGCAGTGAGGACCAGGAGTAAGGTAATGCTGGAGCATCTGCAGCTGTAGGTGAACCTCTGAGTGTCCTTGTCTGAAGCAGGTTGTGGAGCTGCTGCTTTTGGCTCCGTGAGTTGCTGCTAGTGCTGTGTGGTGTTTGTGATCTGGATTTAACAAATGAGTTTTTTGGTAGGCTTGTCCTTGCCTTTCTCAGAGAAATCAAAGGTAGTGATGGCCTGGAATCTCTTGTTTGTGTCTTATTTTGAAGAGTTCAATAAGGCAACACAGAGAATGACTCCTGTGTTGTGTTGGGGATATTCCTCCTTGATGTTTTCTGAAGTCTGCTGTACTCTCAATTCCTTCCTTACTGGCAGTGGGACAACGATGCCATGCAGAGTGGGTGTCCAAAAGATCTTTTTTGACATTTTATCATGTACTCCTTTCCCATTGTAAGCAGGTCAGGCTGGCAGCCTGGTGACATTTGTGTTTGTTTTGGTCTCAGACTTGGCCTCCTTTTCTCCCTGCAGTGTTTCAGCTGAAGGCTCCAGGATGTGTTGCAGATCTGGCCTGTTTTCCTTTACTGACCCAGTCAGGCAGGATTGCCTTGAGGCCACCATGAGGCTGGTTGGGTATTGAGATGTTAAATGTGAATCATAAGGAAAAAAAACCGCTTGCATTCTGACTTTGAGTGTCAGTTTTCCTTGTTTCTTTGTTGGATTTGGTGGTGTTTTAATTGGCTGTAATGTTGATGAGGGCACTGGACAGAAGAGATTAACGGAGTCACATGGTTCATTTGATAATGGGATTAATTCATTGTACTGTATTGGCTTTGTCCTGCAGTGTCTAGTGCCCCCACCTATAGTTGATCTGCTGAGCTCCTTTGCAGGCCTGTTGTCCACACAAGCGAACTTGCCTTCTGTCCTTCCAGAGCTTCTGCAGGGCCATGGCAACGTACCTGGAGTTCATCCAGCAGAATGAGGAGCGTGATGGAGTACGCTTCAGCTGGAACGTGTGGCCCTCCAGCAGGCTGGAGGCCACGAGGATGGTGGTGCCCCTGGCCTGTCTCCTGACCCCGCTGAAGGAGCGTCTGGACCTGCCCCCCGTGCAGTACGAACCAGTGCTTTGCAGCAGGCCGACCTGCAAAGCTGTGCTCAACCCACTCTGGTAGGAATTGCTTGGCTAGGGATGTTAGGAGAGGCTGGATAGCACCTAATTTTCATCTGAACGTCACTGCTTCCTTATTCCCCTTTTTCTCTGCCCAATGCCTGGCAGCCTCTTCCATTTCGATGTGGTGGGCTTGTTAAAATGCATACATCAACATGCCTGTTACTAGAGCTGGCAAGAGCAAAGGAGACAGGAGGATCTTTGGGGAGGCTGTTAAACCTCTCACTATCCCAGAGAATTTTGTGGTGAGTGAGGAAACTCCTAATAAACAAAGATGCCCTTTATACTGATATTGTGCTCTGGACTGTGATGTTCACTTGTTTTCCTGCTTCCTACACATCCAGCTGCTTGTGCGGCAGTTCCAATATGAGCATAATGAAGTAATTTTAGAGGAATATCTCGGTCCCAAGATCATGTGATGATCATGCATGCTTGGAGCGTGGTGTTGGGCTGAGAAAAAGCAGGGAATGCCAGCAAGAGGAAGTGAAATGAGATCAAAGCCATGGAATGAGAACGTGGCGAGGCGTCCTGCACTAGCAGGATGTTGTAACGGGCTGAGGAGAGTAAACTCTGTGAGACAGGGAACAGCCTGTTTGTTCCGTGTTTGCACAGGATCTGGGTGGATGGCTCCTGCTGCTCTGGGACTGAAGCACTTGTGTTCTACAGCTGCACAAACAATAAGACAATGAGATAAGCCTAAGTGTAGTGAAAGAATGATTAGACCCAAGTCTGTGTCTGCCAAGGGCTAAGCTTCAGAGAGCTGTCAGCGGTCCCTCGTGTTGACAAGCCTGGCAATGGCAGGGCTGGATGAGCTAATGAACTTCCCGGTAATAGAACAAGAGTCTGAATCCCTAAAACACTTGCTGTTCAAGCTGGAGTGTCTGTTTCTTCCTCAGTGCTGTGAACCAGCATAGATTAATGAATTAATTGTGAAGCTGTGCTGTAAATTTTTTCCTGAAGTCATGCCAATGCCTCCTCTTTCCCTTGCAGCCAAGTTGACTATCGGGCCAAGCTTTGGGCTTGTAACTTCTGTTTTCAGAGAAACCAGGTAAGCTGGAAAAAGCACTTCCACCTTTTCTGTGAACATTTTATTGATGGCCGTCCCTGGACATTAAGCATAAATTCTGCTTCTCTAGATCCCTTCCCTTGGCCTTCTTCTGTTGCTGAACCCAGGCCAGAGAACAGTCTGCTTTACCTGACATCTTGTCAGTGATTTTACTGGCATGCAGAGCATAGGAAGGAGATAAAAATGCCATTTTGTTCCATGTGTCCCAGTGTGTTTTTTGCATTTGATATTTACCATTCTTGCTGAATATGAAATTTATTAGATTTGAGTAGACTTTTGCTATCAGAAGCTATTGTATGGCTGAAAGAATTTCAGCTAATACATTGTTGCTGCTGTAGTCCTGCCCCTTATTTACACTGGATTGAGCAGCTGTCCATCCTGCTGGCCACTTGTTCCTGTGCTTAGGAAAACAGCACTGTGGGTTTCTTGTCATGAATTAACCAGGTTGGTACAGTGGCAGTAAATAAAGAGTTGAATAACCACATCATGAGCAGGGCAGGCTCTGTACTGCAGAGGAGAGCCCTACATTTTTGTCCTGCAACTTCCTTGTCCTAATTTTTTGTTCTCTTTTTCAGTTCCCCCCAGCATATGCAGGCATTTCTGAAGTCAATCAGCCAGCAGAGCTGATGCCTCAGTTTTCAACAATTGAATATATAGTGCAGGTAAATGAACCACAGGCGAGTTTGAAGCCCCTAGACTTGTCTTGTTTGTGGTGGATATACATGGGTAAAATTTTCTTAGGATACTGCAAATAAATAACAAGCGAACTTGCTGCTTAAGAAGGGGTCCATTCCTTGGCTGGAGGATTTATAAAATGTCATTTCTTGCCACATCAGCGAGGTCCGCAGACGCCATTGATCTTCCTGTATGTTGTGGACACGTGCTTGGAAGAGGAGGATTTGCAGGCCCTGAAGGAGTCCCTGCAGATGTCCCTGAGCCTGCTGCCTCCCGATGCTCTGGTGGGGCTCATCACTTTCGGCAGGATGGTCCAGGTTCACGAGCTGAGCTGTGAAGGGATTTCCAAGAGCTATGTGTTCCGGGGCACCAAGGACCTGACAGCCAAGCAAATACAGGTGTGCTCTGCCATCCCTCAGGCCAGGGGTTTGTACCTCTCAGCTCTGTTGGGCTCTCAAGCACAGGGCTCTCTGGGAGAAAGGAGGGCTCAGTGCTCTTAACTGTGAGCCTGTTGCCCTCCCAGTATCTGTCCCGTCTTTTTACCTTTGTAAATTTCTTGGAAGCTTATACAAGGTTGAGTTTGCGTATCTCACGTAATGGACCCATGATCCATTCCTAATGGCAGTGCAAAGATTAATAATTTTACAGATTTAAATATATTTAATGTTACAGTATAGCAGGCCTCAGGGTATATTAAATAATAATATAAATAATATGTTTAGTGTTTGAATAGTATATATCCTCTGCCTCCTCTTTACTTTTCTCTAGGATATGCTTGGGCTTTCAAGGCCAGCTGTTCCCATGCAACAGGGAAGACCACTTCAAACTCCAGAACAGCCTGCTATTTCCAGCAGGTAAGCTTCACCATCACAACACACAGCAGGGCAGATGTTTTATGCCCCTTTATGCCTGTAGGTCACTCTTCTAATCCTGGGTTTCCCAAGAGGGGAAAGAAGATTGAAATGATATTGTCTTGTCACAGTTATTTACCTCTGTTGAACACAGTTTTCTCTTTCTCAGCTCCTCTTTTTCAGTCGCAGCTCTCAGGCATTTTAGCAAACTAACTCACCTTTGAACTTCTTTCCTGTTCTTTATGTGACTTTGCCTTCTTGTCAGTTCCTGATGTCTTGCTTTGATCAAATTTTTTTATTTTGCACAGGCTTGTTATCTTGGAAAGTTTGGATGTGAGAAGGCAACCTGCTGCATGTCTCTGCTTCTGATTACCGTCTCAGTGCAATTTATATGTGCCAGGAACAAAGAGGCACTTTTGTCCTTCCCTGAACTTAGAAGCAGGAAAACATTGTATTTGAATTTTCGCAGGTTCCTACAGCCCGTGCATAAGATTGACATGAATTTAACAGATCTGCTTGGAGAGCTGCAAAGGGACCCATGGCCAGTGACCCAGGGAAAGAGACCTTTACGTTCTACTGGAGTGGCTCTTTCAATTGCAGTTGGCTTATTGGAGGTACTTTTAATGCTGTTGTTTGAGATGAGCAGGTCAAAGTAAGCACATGGCAGTGCTTGCTGAGATGAGTGCAGGTGTCAGGGCAGCTGGGTTACAGTGGGGTGCAGAAGTGCAATTTGTCCCTACTGACACTTGAGCTGTGCTAGCACCAGCTGAGGTAGAGTGGGCTGAATGGTTCCATCTAAATGGTAAAATTTGCAGGTGTTTAAAGGTCTCTGATTCTTGTGTGTGTTCCCACACAAGAGGTGATACTACACACTGGATTTATCTGAGTGCCATCTAAGATACAAGTAAAGAGAACAGAAACTGCCTGCTTCCGGTTTTGAAGACATGAAGCTTGACATGGTTTGAGTTTAAACTCACAGAGTGCTGTGACTGTCAGGAAATGCATCACTATTTATCGAGGTGGCCTCTAGCAGGGACAGGACCCCAGTGACATTACAGAAGCACATGCAGACCCTTCTCTAAGGAAAGTGCTTTTGCCATTTAATCAGTTTCCTTTTTTTTTCCTCCTCCTTCCCTCTGATATAAGTTTTTGTTTTTATTTTAGGGCACATTTCCGAACACAGGGGCCAGAATAATGCTGTTCACAGGCGGGCCACCAACACAAGGGCCGGGCATGGTGGTGGGAGATGAACTGAAAACACCCATCCGTTCCTGGCACGACATAGAGAAGGATAATGCAAGGTTCATGAAGAAGGCCACCAAAGTAGGTGCATGCTGGGTGTGTTTAAAAGCTAAAACTGAATATTGTGTCAGAACACTACATGTGTTTCATGGTTGTCCTTGAAATGCCTGAGTCTTTGTCTACGTTAAATTATGAGAATGGTCAAGGGAAAGGGTAAAAAAAGACTTCCTTCCAGTTAGTTCTCCATCATGGTCTTGTGCCTTCTCAGAGAAGAAAGTATTTCAGTGTTGTTTCTTAGGTGATGGTGGGTGAAGAGTTTGTTCATCCACATCATCGTATCTCCTCCTGGGGAGGAAAAAGCCTGTCTCCCAAGAACTGGTCATTTCCAGAAAGCCTCCTTTGTCTTCTTATATAAAACAACCATTAAAATAGTAAAAATATCAGATAGGAAATGTCCCTGTCAGCTTAGAGAAAGCAGGATGACACCTGTTCTCTTAACTATCACCTGGAAATCTTTGGGTTCCCACTAAGTCATTGCAGACTAGATGATCCCATGTCATTTATGCACTGTCTGTATTTGAGACAATAAACTCAGGCTCATCCAAATGCACCCCCACCCCCCAGAAGGGAACAGTATGCTGCAGCCAACATCTGTTTAGTTAGCACAGCACTGGTGATTGCCCCATCTGTACCTTGTGTTGGCCTGAAATGGGGAGCAGCAGAAATCCTGCAGCCTCCTAACTCCCGTGTGTGTTCCCAGCACTACGAGACTCTGGCCAACCGCTCTGCGGCCAACGGGCACTGCATCGACATCTACGCCTGTGCCCTGGACCAGACGGGGCTGCTGGAGATGAAGTGCTGTGCCAACCTCACTGGGTATGTTCACAGCAGGGCAGCACGCAGCTGGCACCTGCTCCTCGGGGTTTTTTTTTGGAGGGGGAGAATGGTTCAGAAAGCAGTTAAGTGTGCTGTCAGGGCAGGAGGGTTTTTATCATTCTGTTCTAAACTGTGGTTTGAATTTGCCAGGAATTATATGGCAAGCCTCACCTGATCCCAGTCCACATTTCTGGAGTCTCAAAGCAGCATGTGAATTAGCACTGCTGTTAGAAAACTCGATGGTGGGTAGAAGCTTTCCTTGTGTGGGCCAGATTTTCTCTGCTTAACAGCTCGCTTATGCTTTCTCCAGGGATTCTGGACTTCCCTGGGTCCAGTTTTAAGTGACATCTCTAAGGGATAAATGCCTGTGTTCCATATTGCTGAAAATAGTCTCTGTGAGGAAGTCTGTGTGCTGAACCAGGCTTTCTGGTGACTTGGCATGTCTTACTGCAAGTGCAAGGTGTTTGTGAATAACCCCTCAGTGCTAGCAGGGAGAAGAGAGATTGTTTGACTCTTTGGTTGTGTTGCTGAGCGGTATCTGGTCAGGCCTGGGTTTGCCAGGGCACTTAGGGGAGAACCAGCACAGCCTCACACACCTTCCTCGTGCTGCAGTGGTGCAGCCACTCCTGGTGTAGTGTGGGTGGTTCCAGCCCTGCTCAGGGAAAGCAGGCTGAGCAAAGAACTTCCCAGGGTTGAAACATGAACGTTTTGAAGGCAACTCAAGCAATGGCAAGAAATAGAGTAGAGAAAGCAAACTGACAAAGATGGAGCACTAACCTGTGTGGCTTTGTAGGAGGCACCCATGAATCTGCTCTCCCTGGTGTGAATCCTGCCTGTGCAAAGGCATGCTGTAAAGCAGTAATTGCATGTGTTTGCATGTGTCAGAGGTGCAGGGGATGTATCCTTTGTACTCCTAGTTCCCAGTTGCTTCAGTTCCCCTGTGTACCATTTTTTCTTTCCCAGGGGACACATGGTGATGGGAGACTCCTTCAACACTTCTCTCTTCAAGCAGACCTTCCAGCGGGTATTCAGCAAAGGCTACAATGGCGAATTTCGGATGGCTTTTGGTGCAAATCTGGATGTGAAGGTGAGAGATTAGTTTGGTTGGATGACAGGAATGGAGAAATACAAATGCTGTTCATTCAAAAGTCAATTTCAGTCTCTGGGGTGTTTGGGGGTAGGAAAGTCTACATGTTTGAGGTCAGATGTAGTGCTCCTTTGGGAGAAGCACTGTACTGTAGGGATTTTTTTTGGAAGCTGAGTAAGTTTGTGGGTTTTGTTGGGGTTTTTTTGTTGTTGTTGTTCAGGTTGTTTTGTTTTTGTTTTATTTTAAAGCAGCCTCTCCTCACTCAACAAGGAACATTTCATACTGTCTCATCCCTATAAATATGTCTTCATTGTTAAAATGTGGCTCTGTAGATTCTCTTACCTTCACTAATTGTAGCAGTAGACGGTCTGGGAAAATACCGTCTCATTAAAGCTGAGCAACTGATTTAGACTGTGTGTATTCTATTTGACTGACTTCATTAAAAAAAAAAACAAACATAACTTTTTTTTTCTTACCTTGTTCCAGACCTCCAGGGAGCTGAAAATTGCAGGAGCCATTGGACCGTGTATATCCCTGAATGCAAAAGGGCCATGTGTCTCTGAAAACGTAAGTTTCTGACATGGAAAAATATATAATAAAGAAGTAAATAAACATTGCAAAGTTTCTGTCTAGACCTATAACTCAGCTAGAATGTCAGAGTTTTCAAGGAAACATCCATAGGAAATAACAGCCTTTCCTAGACTAAATTCTTGCTTACTAAGGCTTTCTTTTAACTGTATGGCCTTCAGTAATTTCATTCACACCCAAAAGATAAGGAATCTAGAAGGCCTGCCATTACTTGTACCTCTAATCAGAATTTAACATAAGCTTGCCTTTCCTGCTGCTAGAGGAAAATTGCTGCTTTCTTTTTGATTCTGTGCAGGAACTTGGAATTGGAGGTACATCTCAATGGAAAATCTGTAGTCTGGATCCCAGTACAACTCTGGCCATTTACTTTGAAGTGGTAAATCAGGTCAGTCCTGCCTTCTCTTTTTTTTTGTTTTAAATCATCTTTTTTTACACACCAAACTACTTGTTACCGCTCCAGAAAATGCAATGGCATCCCCTGCGTTGCAGGTGGATGGTTGCAAAGCAACCAAGTGTTTTGTGATGAGGAAATAATTTCAGGAATTGTTTGTGCTTGTCTCTTTCTTTTATGTGCTATGGGGGCTTGTTACAGTTGGGAAGAGTTATGGAAAAGCCATCATGTTTTGAAGGCTGACCTTGTTTCATTTGCAGCACAATGCACCCATCCCTCAGGGAGGCAGAGGGGCAGTGCAGTTTGTCACTCAGTATCAACACTCCAGCACACAGAGGCGCATTCGTGTCACCACCATCGCCAGAAAGTGAGTACCCTGTGCCAGTGCTCTGGCAGAGTGGCAGCAACTCCAGCTCCAGTCTATGCTGGAGTTGTGGCTTTTTGTTGCATGCATTGGCACACATGGATGCACGTGGCACTAACCCTTTGCTAACCCTGCAGCTGGGCAGATGCACAGACTCAGCTCCAGCACATCGAGGCTGCCTTTGACCAGGAGGCTGCTGCCGTGCTCATGGCACGGCTGGGAGTGTACAGGGCTGAGTCTGAGGAGGGACCTGATGTTCTGCGTTGGCTGGACAGGCAGCTCATCAGGCTGGTAAGACCAACACACTGAGCTTGGGGGCATTCTTGATTTCAGTAAAAATGGAAGAGGCAGCAGCAATCTTTTTTTAGATTGACTTCCTTTGTTTGTGCTTGGATCATGGTCACATAGCTGTAGTATGGGATAGCTCAGAACTCAGTGTGATCAGAAAATTTGGAATGGGCTGGGTGAACATTTCATCATGCTCAAAGGGTTAGACCTGAGACTGAATAAGGGATAATGAAACACAGAATAATGCAGCTGGGAAGGTCTCTGGTTCAGCCCTCCTGCTTAAAGTAGGGCCAGCTTTGAAGTTAGAGCAGGTTGTTCCAAGTCTTGTGCAGTTGAGTTTTGAAGATCTCCAAAGATGGGATTTCTCTTGCTTCTATTGACAGCCGGTTCCAATGTCTGATCACAGGCACTGGTTTTTTTTTCCCTCTCCTCTGCCTCTATCCCTCAATCAGAATCTCCATTTTCCCGGTTACCAGTCAGATAGCAAGTTGAGTCCCTGATCCCACTCTTCACGAGGCTGAACAAACCCAGCTTCTTCAGCCTCACTTTCTTCATAACATGCTCGAACCCCTGACTTAACCTGGTGGCCTCTGCTACACCCAGTCCAGTTTATCCATGTGTGTCTTGCACTGGAGAGCCCAAAGCTGGACACAGCATTCAGATGTGGGCAAGTTCAGGGTAGTAATCTGAATTAATGCTGCAACCTCCTACTGTGTCTTGCTTTGAATTTCACAAGCCCAAATTGTCTAAATCAGTGTTGGCCTTGTCCAGACACCCATGTGGGGTTGGTACTAACACAGTATAGTACATCAGACCCTAAAAATACAGAGCCAGTCAAATAGAGATTTGAGCACAAGCACAAACAGGAACATGCTGTGTGCTGAAATGACTGTGGGATCATTTAGAGTTTAATTGCTAAAACCATTGATGGTTATTTTCAGTGAAACAGTTGGTGAAATGTTGGTCTGCTGCTGTTCTGCAAGAAGTAGTTGCTGCAGAACTGCTTCATAGTGTCCAGAGCAGTTTAGGTGTAATGTAGTAGCCCTGAATTAATGGAAAAAAAATGGGTAGTGCTGTAGGAGCACCATTTCTTTCATTCTTGGATAATTTCAAATCTAGATTTTATTTATGTATCTATATATATAAATAGATTGGATCTTTTCATTCTCATTTGAGTAAGACAGAGAAACGACTGACTTAAAGAAAAATAGGCTGTAAATGTTGTAGTACTTGTTCTTGTCATGTTCATGCCTTGATTGTTTAAATATTAACAAAAGAACACCCTGCTAGAAAAAACAGGTGCTAATTCTAAAAAAAAGAAAAAAAAAAGAAAAAAAGAGAGATAACCAAAGTATCCATTTTGCTTCCAACAGTGTCAGAAATTTGGACAATACAACAAAGATGATCCCAACTCCTTTAGGCTGTCAGAAGCATTTTCTTTGTATCCTCAGGTAAGAATGTCACTTCGCACAGCCGTGGGAAAAGTGTGCAGGGGTGAGTGGGAATGATGATGAAACATCTTGTACTTTTTATCAGATTCAGCAGGGGAGGAACAGGTGCTTTTTTAATTTAGTGGACTGGTCCTGTAGTTCAGTGCTGCAAGAGACTGATAAGGGAAGAAGTCTGAGGAGTTATTAAAGTTATTCTTTTTTCCAAAGAATTTGCTGTTCAGAAATATTTGACTTGGGTCCAGAAGTTTTGGCAACTTTGGCTGACATTTCTTGTCTCACTCCTCTCTCTGGTGCAGTTCATCTTCCACCTGCGCCGCTCCCCATTCCTGCAGGTCTTCAATAACAGTCCAGATGAATCTTCCTATTACCGGCACCACTTTGCCAGGCAGGATCTGACCCAGTCCCTCATTATGATCCAGCCCATCCTTTATGCTTATTCTTTCCATGGGCCACCTGAGGTGAGTCTCTTTTCCAGGAAAAGGTAAATCAACCCAAAATAACGAGTATTCAGTCAGAGTAACACTATTGCAGCTAAAAGGCCCCTACAGATTTTTTAAAAATTATTAAAGGATGAGATACTTTTGTTCAAGATCATGTCAAATTACGTTTGGGTGGCCATAGAAATTGCTCTCTGGCATCCTGGGATCTGAGGGCTTCGGGGTGCCTGACTTTGTTCTTTATTTTCCCCAGCCAGTGCTTTTGGACAGCAGCAGTATTCTTCCTGACAGAATCCTACTGATGGATACTTTCTTCCAGATAGTTATCTACCTGGGTGAGGTATGGTGGAACGTGTTCTCTTTCTCTGTTTGTACTCCTTCCCTCCTGCCATGCATGCAGGCAGCTTTCCTGTTAGTATGAAATAAGCTTCTTGCAAAGCCCACACAGCACAATGACTGGGTATATACTTGCTGCCTGTTGGAATACAACTCCAGCTGCTGTCAGAGTAAAAATAAGGCTGGGATCACTAAGGATGTGTTCTGCACCAAGTAGCAGCTGTTGTGTCAGCTTAGCCATGAAGGTGGTCCCTTACCCTGCCTGGAAAAGGCCAGAGAAACTTGAAATGAAGCAGGGCAGAGTTACAAGATGATACATATTTTAACAGAGTTGCAAGTATATTCAGAGAGGTGACAGACTCCGCTTGCAGGGTTTTCACACTTACATACTGCTGCTCTTAAATAAATCAGTCAGGCAGTTTTCCAGTCCTGCTTTTAAACACTGGATGTTTTTGGAAGGTGCTGCTATATTCCTTCCCTCATGACTGAGGGAAGTGCTTAGATACTGGCCCTTTGTAAAAGTCTTCTGGAGTTACCTTAAGAAATTTGTATCTTCTGTTGCAGAGCAAGACACTCAGCAACAGGGTAAAATTTAGACAAGGGAAGAGCTGAGTGTCTGACCTGTGTATGTATAGAGCAATTGCTACATACATATGGTACATGCAATAGGTACCTTGAAAATACTGTAAGGCCAAGTCAGATTCAAAATGGCAGTGATTTATAAATGCTTCATTTCTCTGTTGGCATAGGCTGAAACATATTGAAGATTTTCAACAAATTGCTCTTGCATTGCACAAATGGCTGCTAGCTTTTGTGGTGGGTGCCTGTGCTTAAATTCAGGGACAGAAAGTAATGTTGTAGCCAAAGTAGTGAAGGTGTGTGTTCATCCTCTAAGCAGAAGTGCCTGTAGCATTCTGCTGCCTTGAGACATGTGGGGTAAAAAGGGGAGGCTTGCAGACATCTCTGCTCCATTTTCATCTCCTCCCTGTCCCATCAATAGACTATTGCACAGTGGCAGAAAGCTGGATACCAAGACATGCCTGAATATGAAAACTTCAAGCACCTCCTGCAAGCCCCTCTGGATGATGCCCAGGAAATCTTGCAGACCAGATTCCCAATGCCACGTTACATCCACACTGAACATGGGGGCAGTCAGGTAAGGAAGCTTCTGGAGGAAATCTTCCTGTTGTTGCCTAGAGCAAATTGCTCATTCTGCTTTTCTGAAAGGGTTGTTCTGTAAGTCAAACACAATTAGCTCTTCAAAGGACAGAGCTTGCATATTTTCTCATCAGCTTTTACTACAACTCGGTCTTTTAATAAGCTGGTCACTTGCTGGATATGCTTTTGAAATCTGAGGGTGGAAAAAAAAAATGGAAAAGCTGACTTAAATATGTTTTTATTCCCCAAAGAAGTGGAAAAGAAATTACTTGGTTATGTGCCTGTAGTTAGCTTGCTAGGACAGTAATGCTGAATGATTGACTATCTGTTTCTTCATTCTCAAACACTGGATGAGGGTGTAAAATAGTTGTTATTTTTGCTCTTCCTGGAATTGCAGTTGTGCTGTGCTTGTCTGTAGCAGTGAAGAGGCAGGAGCTGATGCTCCAAACCAAAGATTTGATGTTGATTTTTGATGTGACTCTGTTACACTGGCCTTGCACTGGGCCCTTTTCTGAAGAGCAGATGTGGCCTGGGTAGAACAGTGCTGGTGTTTCCTGTGCCATGGATTCCTGTCCCATGGAATCAGAGCTGCCCTGCCAGGAGAGCACAGCCTGATGTAGCAGAGCACTCCCCTTGGAGAAAAGTTTTCTGTGGAGCAGGGCTATTTTGGGACTTGACACCTGCTTAAGTTAAATTAGTACCTTGCTTGCAAAAGCAGAGGAGCATTGCTGGTCATGGATCTAAGGTGGGATGAAGCCTGAGGGAGCAGACAGGTCTCTCATTTTACCAAACTCCTCCGCTTTTGTCTTTATAGGCCCGGTTCCTCCTGTCTAAAGTGAATCCTTCTCAGACCCACAATAACCTCTATGCCTGGGGCCAGGTAAGCCATGGAAGAGCTGCTCATGTTTGGGAATGCTGTAAAATACACATGTACATGTTTATGTGTGCAGTAGCCATGCTGTCTGACCACGTGGCCACAAACAGTGTTACATTTATCTTTGGATCCTTATCATGGTTGTTGACAAGATAAACAGTACTGGTGGGGAGCACTGGATGATCAGAATGCAGTTTTCAAGCCTGGATGTCATGTATTTCCAGTATTCTGGAAAAAGTAACTAGCATATGGATACATACAGATCTAATTTAGCTGAGAATCTTGTTATATCCTCTTTGCTTACCTCGTTTGTGTAGAGCTTTGGGCAGCAAAATTTCTAATGCTTTAGGAAGAAGAGACTTCCCTGCAGCAGTTCAGATTGTACTAGAGGATAATGTCAGTGCTGTTGCCAAAGAGTAGTATCTGTCTTTGCAGGAGAAAAAAGTGGTTGATTTAGCAGGCAGTTAGTTCAGAGTGTTGACATTTGATTTGCTTTCAGTTCGTCCCCTGTGTTAACAACAGGATTTTAGGCTCCTTCTTTATTTTTTCTGCAGGAATCAGGAGCTCCAATCCTGACAGATGATGTGAGTCTCCAGGTGTTCATGGACCACCTAAAAAAGCTGGCAGTTTCAAGTGCATCGTGACTGATCAAACCAGGCAGCAGGAACAGACGATTTACGTGGATCGTGTTGATGACAGAAGTGGAGCAATTTATTTACATTTCCTTTTCTCTCTTTTAAAGTAGAGTTTTTAACTGTTACACGAAATAAACATTCAGGGAGAGTTCTTTACTTCTCCCTTCTAATTTATTTGTATTCCTGTTTGTCTATATTCTTGTTTACTCCGCATTTTCCACACATCATAATTAGACCTGAAGGGTGCTTTAGCCAACAGAGATTTTGACAGCCTTTAGCTTAACTTTTAATGTTCTTAAGAGGTGTCTCGGCAACCGGGGGGCTGTATTAATGAAAAACAGAACCCGGTAGGAGCGCTGCTCCTTAGTGCTGTGCCCAAATCCCGCTGTTGGTGCCATGGGCGGGTCTTGGCTCCTTTTCCCCTCGCGGCCCGGCCCCGCCCTCCCCGCGTGCCCCGCCCCTGCGCGCGTGCCCGGTTGGGGGCGGGGCGTCGCACGGGTCCGCGCGGGCGGCGATGAAGCCGGCGCGCGCGGCCGTGTGGAACGCCAGGGCCGCGCTGCTCTACTCGCTGGGCGGCTGGACCACGCTGGGCGCCCTCATCTACTACAGCCGCCAGGAGCAAGCCCGCACCGGTACCGGTACCGGGGACGGGGTCACCTCCGGGAGGTGGGGAGGGAGTGACGCGACCGCGGCTTCGCTGAGGGAGGGCCCGCTCGGGCGCGCGGCGTGTCCGGGGCGGGGCTTGCGTGAGGGGCAGCTCGGGCGCGGGCGGGTCCTGGGCTCTCCTGACTGCCAGGGAAAGGCGCCGGGATTCCCCTCAGCCCCGCTCCCGCCCCTTACACCGGCCGGGGAGTGCAAGGCCGGTGTAGCCCGCCCGCTCCTCGGGGCACTTCGGGCTGTGCGGCTGCCGGAGCGCAGCCTCCGCCCGGGCCGGCCGAGTGACCCCGGTGTCCGCCCGGTCCCCCTGACAGCCCTCCCTGAGGGAAGATAAATTCCATGTTGATGGGAGAAGCTCGTGCTTTATCTCAGGTCACAGGAACGGGGACTAGAGTCCTCCCAACCTGTTGCTTTTATTTGCGCTGTGGGAATGGTTCAAAGCTGTGCTGGGGCAGGATTAGGCTGGACATTTGGAAGCATTTCTTTACCGAGAGGGTGGGCAGCGAGTGGAAGTAAGAGGCGTTTGCATTGGGCTGCTTGGGCTAGCTTTAATGTGGGTAGCTTGGGAAGCCTGTTGTTACTGCTACTGTGCTACTGATTCTTGGCCAGTACCAGTGCAGGTATCTGACCTACCCTAGTAAATTGCTTTTTCTGGCTACACAGTTAACAGATCTTTGCTATCTATTCCTCAGAATGTGAGGAAAAAGCAAAAAAATACTGAACGCCTGTGTGGCTGTTGTGCCATGATGAAAAGATAAAAGATTTTTAATGCTATGCTCTTTTTTGTCTCTCCTCCCCCCCTTTACCCTCCTTTCTGTTCCTCAGAGAATGAAAATGATCCTGAGGCAAACCAAGGGCTCCGCAAGGAAGTACACACTAAGGAATATCCTTTTGGATTGACAGTGACAACAGAAATAACATACAAAGAGGTTCCGCCTCCTCTTACTCGAGTTCTCAGGCGTGTGGTGTCATTCTTCGTTCCTAATGATGACCCTCCTTCCGAAAAGTGAGCTGTCCAAAAAAGCTCAGAATGTTGTGCTGGAGAACCTCATCCCAGTGCCTGGCACCAGACCACTGCTGGAAAACTGTCCCTTGCATTGCTGAAACAGCAGCTCTGACCAGCTGGTGTGAAGTTGCTTTCCCAGCTGGTGTGCAGGTTGTACCTGGATGATCCAGGATGCACCCGGGATGGCTCCTCAGCTGGGAAGCTCTGAAATGGATACTTCGGGAACGATTAGTAAAGGGGAAGGAACACAGTTTAATGTTTTGGGTGCAGAGGTCTTAATGGTCCTTCAAATAAAAGCTCACAAGAGATGAGTTACAAGTGCGGAAATGTTTCTGTGAGCTAAAAACTTAGTGACTGTTCTGCTCCAGGCTCTTGTTTCTTTAGGGGTTTTCCTGACCCTTACACATACTATGTCCCCTTGTAGGGTACTGTCCCTCAGCTCTGTGTCCATAACTAATGCTTCCCCCAGTTCCTATGGACATGGCCTCCCTTTTGGGGGAGCTGGCCCAAGGCCCTGCACCAGCAGAGCTTCCTTTCTGTGGGGGCTTCCCTGTTTCTATTGGGGCTCTCCCTTTTAGGACACATCTTGCCCTGCCCCACACGGGTCTCTAAGGTTTCCCATCTTGCTGTATGGAAAGCTGTCTCAAGCTCCTCTGCCACACACCTCAGCTTCCAGATCCTTCCAGTATCTGAAGCGGGCCCTGCAGGGATGGTGGAGAGGGACTCTTCATCAGGAACTGTGGGGATAGGACAAGGGGGAATGGGTACAAAAAAAATGAGGGGAAATTTAGGCCAGGCATTAGGAAGAAATTTTTTACTGTGAGAGTGGTGAGGCACTGGAACAGGTTGCCCGGGGAGGTTGTGGATGCCCCAGCTGTGGAAGTGTTCCAAGGCCAGGTTTTGGATAAGACCTTGAGCAACCTGGCCTGGTGTAAAGTGTCCCTGCCCACAGCAGTGGCTTGGGGTGAGGTGATAAGGTCCCTTCCACCCCACACCTGTGATTCTGTAGGAGCTTTTACAACCCAAGCCCCAGCCAGCCATGCACCTACAGCCCCACCTTTCCACATGGACTCCTTAGGTCCTTACAGCCACCACCTCCTTTTCCCGAGGGCTCTTCCCAGCCACTCATTTTTATGGGCATCTCGCTGTGTCCCTATAGCTGTTCCTACAGCAGATGCGGCTCTGCTTACCTGCATATTCTCCTTTTTTGCAGGCGCCTCCCCAGATCGCTGTAGGCGATAAGAGGAAGGCCAAACACGTGAACGCGCATGTTCCGTGCGCACCCGTCCCT
>VWZT01007021.1:0-18723 GCA_013397055.1 Pachycephala philippinensis | reverse complement strand
CCCGGCCGCCGGCCCCCGTGGGGTGCGTGTGGGGGGTGTGTGTGGAGCTCTGTGTGCAGCCTTGCCTGGCAGGCGTGGGCTGGCAGTCACGCTGCCATCGCCTCCTCGAGTGCCTTTGTGTTGGCAGCACAGTCGCAGTCATCTTGCATCGCTTGTGTTCGCGGAATCACAAGAATATTCCGAGTTGGACCCGCAAGGATCATTGAGTCCAACTCTTAGCCCTCCACAGGGCATCCCCAAGAATCACACCGTGTGCCTGTCAGCATTGTCCAGACGCTTCCTGGGCTCTGTCAGGCTCGGTGCTGTGGCACCGCCTGGGTGCTGTGTTAGTGGGGCTGCCCTGGTCACGGCCGCGCGTTGCCGTGCGTGTGGTGGCAGTGCCATCCCAGTGTCCCTCTCCCGTGGCTTGAATGCCTTGGCACTACAGTCACTGTCACCTCAGTGCATCGCAGGCGTGTTGACAGTGCAGCCTGGCTCACCTTTGTGCATTGCATGTGTGTGTCAGTGGTGCTGTCCCAGCTGCCACCAGGCACTGCTCGCCCTGGGTACCAATAGGAATGGTGTGTCCTGATGGAATGTCCCTGCTATTGGTTTGGACCTTCTGTGCTCAAGGTGCTTAAAATCCCCAAGAAGTTTGCCCCTGAGGCAGTGAATGTCTGCTGTGAAAGTCCTGGGTGTGCGGCGGGGTGGCCTTCAAGTTATCAAACAGCATCTGCTTGTGCGTCACCACTGGCAGAGCGTGTCTGTAAGGGCACAGCTTTTGTGCACAGCTGGGACTGTGGGCACAGCTGGGCAGACCCTGTCAGCACTGGGGTTCTTGCTGACTTAGTTCCACTTTTCTGGGGAGAATTTAAACTGTTGTTTCTGGCCCTTGAAGAGTTTGAGATATCACTCTGTGAGGGAGACAATGCTGTACTTGGCAGGATAGATTTCTGGGCTAGAGGACTCATGCCCTGATCCAGCCACTAGTGCACAGCCACTTTCAGCTTTCACTGGAGGCCTGATTCCCTTTCGTTTTATGGGATGTTTGGAGCTTTTTGTTCCAGTCATGAGCCTGGATGCAGTTTTAACATCTGGGTAGCTGGTGCTTATCTCAGTTTTAAGACTGCATTTATTCCTACTGCAGTCATCTCAGGGTTAACCACGTTAAGATAATTTAATTAAATGAAGATAATTTAAAACAATTCTTAGGAAAACACAACAGATCTATGATAGTTTGTGTTTTATTGTAAATGTCATTAAAGGGGTTGTTTTCCCAGTTAGGAGGGCAGAATTTACAGGTTGTTGAAAGTCATGTTTCAAAAAATTCATGAGGGCTCTATCATGTAGAAATCGCCTTTTCACAAAAAATGCAAAGTGTGAAGGGAATGGTGGAGTAGAGAAATTGAGTGCACTTAGTGACATCAACCAGGTGGATAATTTTTCAAGGATTGGTGAGAGTTTTACCACTTCTCTGGTTACCACAGCTGATCCAGTTGTAGTAAAAAAATCTTAATATAGTGTTTTTAAATGCTGGAGTAAGTAACACAAGCTCATAAAGAAGTGGCGGTGTTGGAAAGCTTTTGAAAGAATGCTTCCATGTGATCTTTCAAATCTACAAACTTAAGACAGAGGAAACAGCATTTAGAATGCTCTTTTCTTTAGTGGTTGGCCAGCTGAAACCAGTCTTTATTTGTGCCATAAAACAAGACAGTGCATTTAACCTTATTTTTCTTTTCCCTCTCCTTTCTCCAGTGGGTGGTGAACAAATCAGTTCAATAGGACGAGGCCTCTGTGTGCTGCTGGGCATTTCTTTGGAAGATACACAAAGAGAGCTGGAGCACATGTAAGTCACTCCCTTCCTTTTGCCTTGTACCCTTCCATTTGTGCAGTGCTGATACCTGTGCAGTAGCCAAACAAATCAGCTATTCCTATTGGGAAATTCAGGTTTGCCTGTTAGTTCCTCTTCAGATTTTACCTTGAATACAGGTTTCTTAGAGCTTTCTCTTCCTGTTCCATTGAGAAAAATCCGTTCCCATTTTCTGCTATGTGTTTTTTATCAAGAGCAGACTTTTTTAGGTGTCTGTCCTTTATGAGTCCAAAAAAAATCCATCCTTCAAGGATGGGATTTAACAGAAACCTCAAACTCTCCTTTTAGCTTACACATGAGTTTTGTTCTTCCTAAAAGCAGGATAGCCTTGTCAGTTGCTTGTCTGTAAACAGTTTTGGCAGCCTGGAGGACTGGCTCTGGCCATCTGTTCTGTGGCCACAGAGTAGTGGAATTCAGCCAGCAAACACATGCAAGAGAGAGCTCTCCAGGGGCTTCTTCTGTCTCTTTTGGACTGGTTATTGCTCTAGGGCTGACCTCAGTCCTTGCAAAGGCAAAGAAGAAATAGAGAATGGAGCTGACTGATGTCAAGAAGAAGGGGTTTTTATTCTCACATGCTCCGTGGGTTTGCCATACTCTTTGCCTCCCTCAGTGTGTAACATCTGCTCTGCCATCACTTCCCATCCCTACCTTGGGGAATGTGGGAGCTGCTTCTGAATTTTGCAGGCAGGAGATCTGTAGCTACCGTGCTCTATGCACGAGGTTGTTGGGGTGGCTGACACAGGAAGGGCAGGAAGCCAGCATCTGGGCAAAAGCGGTGAGAGAAATCAGCTTAACCACGCTTTTCAGGTCCTATTAAAGGAAACTTTAGTAATCCTGTAAATGAAAAAACGAACATCTCTGTGAAGAAAATAGAGCAGTGATGATGATTTAAGCCTTCTGCTGCGGCCTACCAGTGGATGCTTTCAACAATCCACTTCATTCGGGAGTTAATTCTGTTTGCTGTTGACACACACAAATTGGCAAGGATGTTCTTGTGACTCTGCCTTAGTGATGGCAAAGCCCTGAAGCTAGACCATAACAAAGTCTCAGCTTTGTCTTACACTGACTGCCTCACCTCTGGTGCAGTGCAGAATGCCTGGCTGATGGCTGCAGTTGAAATGCTTTGCACTTGATAGGCTCCCTTGGTGCTGCAGGTGTGAAGAAGCCAGAAGAAGAAACCAAAGACAGGAGAGTGGCTTGCATGCAGTCCTGTTATCAATTAAAGTCCTGGCATGGACTGGCTTGCAGCTGCCTGCTGCTTTTCATGATCCACTTGTGAAAGTCCCCTTATTGTCTTGAGCCAGTCAGTTCTATCCCCTATATCTAGAAAATCGGCCCAAAATTCAAACCACTTTGCTGCCAGCTGCAGTTCTCTCCTGTTCCTTGGATTCCTCCTCTCATCCTGATGAAAAAGTGTTGTTGTCATCTGGCTTAAGGGGCCTGGTTGGGAATAGTGCTAGGAAATGACAAAGCAGGAGGAGTATATGTGAATCATGATTGGGAGCAAAAAACCACGGTTTTAAACACATTTTAGGATGATCTCATTTCCTACTGAGTGTGATTTCCTGGTGTGGTGGGAGGATTAAAATTCCCAAAGCTGTTCACACTTTAAATAATATTGTGACACATAAAAGCAGATAGTAAAGAGTGAACTTTCTTACTTCCTGTGCCATCTTTATGTCACTGTGTAACATGCAGTTACTCTGTCCTGATACCAGACTCTGTAAAATGATGGTGTGGATTAATGATCTAACCAAGGGCTCTCTTGGTTGTGGCTCTGCCTAATGTGATGAGATTCCCATGGCTGGGAATGAAGGTGTAGAGGGATATCTTGTTATGTGGAGGCAGACTGAATATGCATCTGTCATCTCATTCTGTGTGGTACCTGTTGATCCTACATGGGACAATTTAGGAATTATCTTCTCCTCCTCCTAGGGTTCGAAAGATCTTGAACCTGCGAGTCTTTGAAGATGAAAGTGGGAAACACTGGTCCAAAAGCGTGATGGATAAACAGTATGAAGTGTTGTGTGTGAGCCAATTTACTCTCCAGTGTATCCTGAAGGGAAACAAGCCTGACTATCACATGGCAATGCCCACGGAGCAGGCAGAGTCTTTTTATAACAACTTCCTAGAGCAGCTAAGAAAAGCCTACAAACCAGAGCTTATTAAAGGTAAGGACAGAAGGTTGGTAAGGTCCTTGGTGTGACCAGTGGACACTTCTTGTGTGTGTTCCCTCCTAATTGCTGCTTTCTTTGTTCTGTGGTTTTCTGTAGCTGAGGGATGTTATGGTATTTTCAGTAGAGCCTATCAGGGTGATCAGTCCAGTCTTCTTCTAGCCAAGCCATTTCCTGGCCTTCCTCTGGATGACATACAGATGTTCTTGTACTCCTTCTGGCTGCACAACATGAGCAGCCCAGAGAGGCTGCAGCCATCAGAACAAACTCTGAGATCAGGCTCTCTCAAAGGCTGGGTGTTTTGTGCTGTGTAGTTAGATTAACCCAAGAGAAGCATTTTTTCTGAGAAGTGTGTTAAGTCAGGCTCGGAGATGTCACCAGTGTGTGATGGACAGCACAGTTCCATCTGTCACTTCCACATCCTGTTAAATGGAATTGTGACGGTGGGAGGTGTAATGTACTACTTGAGAACAGCTTTTGATTTAGACTCTCTTTCCTCAACTCCATGTTGTGTGTGGAACAGTTTTCTCTTTACCAGAGAATGCCTGGCTTCCCTGTGCATTTGTGCTTTGTCCACACTCAGTCTTTTCTGTTTGATTTTCTGAGTGCTTTGTGTCCATTTTCATACTCAGATTGGACTTTTTGCTACACTTGACAGAAGACAAGTTTCTAGAAAAGACTATTTTTTAAATAGTGGCTGTTAATAGATAATGGTTGGCCTTACTTTCCTTATGAGGAAAAACGTAAAAAGAGACAGAAAACTGATAGCTGAGGAAAGATTTAGAGGCTAATTTTCATATTGACTCTAGGTTAGGGTAATTATCCCAGTGCTTTCCAAGGAGGCACAGTGAAATGCACACAGAAAAGTCCATTTTTTGAAGCTTTTCTAGCTTGATATGTTCTTCCAATCAGCATTTGTTCCTGATAAGGAATGCATTTCTGATACCCCTTCAATCAGTTCATATTTTGACAACAGCTTTTTGAGTTCCTTCTCTCGGTGAATAGCAGTTGTATACCTGAAATGAATATTAAGTGCCCATATTTTGGCACTTTTTTTGCCAGTGCTTTCTGCAAAAAGAGCTTTGACTTCTGCATTTTTTTTCTGTGCTAAAAGCACAGATTTGGAAACCCAAGAGTGCTATTGTGTCAGATAACATATGCATTTAAAACTGCTGGCAGCACTGGAACTACCTGTCAGTTTGTGATTTTGCTGTCTTATTAAGCTGTGCACCCCAGTCTGTTAAGATTCTCTCAGGTCGGAGTTTCTGCTGTGCCAATTGCTTTGCCAGTGTTTTTTGCTTCTTTGCTGTCTGGAAAATCTGTGCTCACATTGCCCCTACATACACACAGGCACACACACACCAGTTGTAGTTGTTGGGAGATGAGTGTTTGATTCTCTGGATTGCTGTAGGTGCCCTTCCCTTTGATCTTACAAATGGCTTAATGCATTTTAGAGGAGTAATTTAATCACTGAAAGTGGAATTTGTGTAGCTGAGGCAAAGACAGATCAATAAAGGTCCTGTCATATCTCCTAAGAGCCTTGTGTTTTCTGGTTCCTGTTTGTGTTCAGTAGAGAATTTGGCTGTTGGAAGTTACAAGTGCTGGGCAGGCAGCTCCTCTCTGCTCCCTGGTCTATCTGGAGCTTGCCAGCCAGGAGCTCAGAATGAGAAGTGTTCCCCAAAGGGAAGCACAAACCATTCTTTCACACCAAGAGCAGTGGGACACTTGACAAACAAAATCTTGGAGAAGGTTCAGAGCCATGGTTCCTAGTTTAACACAATTTAACACATGGGCACCCGTTTCTAGGAAGTAAAAGGCTGCATCAGAAGTCCTTGTTTTGCTTCAGTGCTTTCTTGGGTTCTTAAACATCTCAGTCTACTCTGAGGAGCAGAGCTGGTGACTACAGACCTGAGCACTCATGTTGTGCAAGCTGATATCCAAATATCAGACCTGCCAAGGCCCTCCTTGTGAGTCAGGGCCTTTGCTCTCTGTCTTGAATGTGGATTTAGTCCTCTGAGGCAGTAAAGATTAACATGGCAAGGAGTGTGAAATGTCTTACTCCCTTAGTAGTAATATCTAAGTTAATATGAGAGGATTGTTCCACAAGGAAGAGTTTAATTCAGATTAAGGTTTGGTACAAGTTGAAAGCAGAATTATTCTCCCTGATTAATTCCCTTTGTGAGTGTTGTCACTTCAGAATAAGTGCTCTTATCTGGAGCGAGAGTATTCACACGAGGTTAATTAAGAATAACTTTTCCTAGCAGACAAGCTTAGAAGTAACTCCTGAATAAAACTGGTGTGAAGTTTCTGGGTCATAAGGCTTGAGATATGTACAAAAATATTCTGGAAGTAAATGATACCTCTTTTTCAAGTCTTTATGGCTCAGATGTGGCTTCTCTGACTCACCTCAGACAAAGATCTTCCTTCCTTCTGAGGAAGTTATGTGTGCTGGACTTCTAAAGACAAGGAATTTGGATGAGAGATGGATGTCCAGCAGAACAAACTTGTCACTTTAATGATACTTCTAGGATCTTGTTTTACTGCAGAAGATGTTACAAGATTAATTGATCAGTCCAGAAGTCTTAGAGTGGGGAAAGATTTACTACACTGAAGAGCAGTAACTACAAATTTAAATGTGTGAGGAGAATGGGAGGGAGCTGTTACAGAAAGATGTTTCTTGACAGTAGTTCTGGTGCCACAACACGATAGAAAGTGCTTGTGACATGGGATGCTTTGAGTGTTCTGGTAAAGGTGGGGGCTTATTTGACTGCTTCATCAGCCTCTGAAAAAAGGGGCTTGTGAAGTTTACTTTTCTTTTAGGTCCATACACATGAATGGGAAATGGAAGAGACTATCCCTTTTTGTGAGTGAAGTACAGCAGAGGGGTGAAACAATATGTGGAGAACAATTTGAAAAGTTGTGCTCCCACTAATAAAGTTTAAGATAATGTTCTTTGTTTATTATTTTGTTACAGAAAGATGTACTAGTTTTGACTGGGTTTTGTGGTCACAGGGTGTAGGTTACATCTATGTAACTCTCAGAGAACGGCCTAGGTTACAAGCAGAAATGTAGAAATGGCTGTAACAGATTGGGACTGAGCTGCACCCCAGTGTCCCCTGCTCTAGAGTATTCAATGTCAAATGCTTCAGAGTAGGCTTCAGGTCTTCTTACCTTTTGCCTATGTGTAAAGTTTCTTCAAAACATCGAGTGGTCAGTTGGACTGGATCCCTAGGCTTAGCTGTTACATCCTTTAAAATGTCATCTCCTGCCTGTGAGAACTATCGTGCCCATCCTGAACTGTGGATACCTTGATTACCTGTAGACTTGGTTTGTTTTGTGCATGTTTCTGTACTTAGCTATGTATTTATTCTCCCTGAATGTCAAGCTACACACACTGTTTTTTCTTAGTAGCTTTCTGCAGTTCAATAGTTGGCTGCCCTTTTATGTATTTTTTATTTCTTTGTGGTATCACACTCGGTAAAAACTTCGGTGTGTGTTATCCTTCCAAGGGCCCTGAGCATTTATTGTCTCTTCCCTTTTCAGATGGCAAATTTGGTGCCTACATGCAGGTCCACATCCAGAACGATGGTCCTGTAACAATAGAACTGGAGTCCCCAGCAGCCACTGTTGACCCTAAACAAGTAAGTGACCCATAAGGTCTGTCTGGAAAGGATGATGTGTGTCCTTTGCAAATTTGTAGCATTCCTGTAGTAGTGAAGCAGTACAGCTTCTCTTAGGCACAAAGACCTTGTCCTTCCTGTGTAGCCTCTGAACAGTCAAATAAGTGCATTGTTTTCTTCACTTTTGTGGCCTGTTGATGGCTCCCTGCTGTCCTAGGAAGGGTTGTGTGTGTGTAATGCAAACCAGCTTTTCACAGTTTATTCCTCCTCCTCATTAAAGCTGTTGTTTAACCATGACTCATTAACAGTGTTTTTAAAATGTCTGGACCACCCACCCTGCCTTTAGTGAAGGTTCTTGCCATGTGGGAGCTTTTGCATCTGGGTGACTGGATGGAAGTGGAGAGGTGCCTCTGTCAGATAGAAGGGAATAGCAAATTTCAGTCCCAAATTTAAGTCTGGAGCGGAGAGTTAGCTCTGCTGAGGAACAGCACAAGCTGTCCTGAAAACCAAATGCAGTGATGAGGTTTCCTCATCCACAACAGTGTCCAGCTTTTCCACGCTGAAAGAAAAGGGGGAGGGATTGTCATTACCAACTGTACTTCAGCAAGGCTACACCAACCTTATTTGTTTAACGCTTCACTTGTTGAAATTGTTACTGCGGTTTATATAAAAAGGGCATGAAGGAAGAACCAGGAAACTACAAGCCTGTTAATCTGACCTCAGTGCCTGGAAAAATTATGGAGAAGATCATGCTGGGTGCTGTTAAAAGCCATTTAAAGCACAATGCACAATCAACATGGATTCAAAAGGGAAAGTCCTGTCTAACTGATTTAATACTCTTCTACAATAAGGTCACCTGCCAAGTGAAGGAAGGGAAGGTGGTGGATTTAGTTTTTCTGGAGTTCAGTAAAGCTTTTGATACTGTCCCTTACAGCATCCTTCTCAACAAGTCCTCCAGCTATGAAATGAGCAGATACAAGTGCCTTGTGTTGCCTTAAATAGCTTGGGTATCTTGGTTTGAAATCAGTTTCATTTTTACCTTCAAATTCTGTTCTGTATTCTTGTGTGACGTTTTAGCCCCTAAAAGAACTACTTCTGTTTCTGGTCTTTCTTTCTGTACCCTCACAGTTTTAGCCCAAAGAGTTCTCAGGCCAAACCATGCATAATTAGCAGCAGCAGCTTTGTTTTTGTAGTGAGAACTGCTGCCCTGTGAGTAAGTGTAAAATAACCAAGGAATCACCAAGGTGTGCAGGATTCTGCAAGGTTTCATTTCTTTCTTGGGGAATATTGGCTTGTTCAAGGGTTTTGCCTTCACAGTTCAAGGCTGCCTGTTTTACCCATCTGACAGCACCTTCCTGGTGGCCACAACTTGGGCTGAAGACAGGGAGGGATGCTGGTTTTCAAACTTTCTCTGCCCGTGTAAGGCCCCAAAACTTGCTCAACGAGCCTCTTAAAAGGTCTTATGTTTTTTTCATGTTCCCTGAGTTAGACTCAAGGGAGAAATTCCAACAGGATATTATCTAGAGGTCAAAACAACAAAAACTTTACTGGCAACCTTCAGAAAATCAGAGAGCTTTGGCAAAAGTTTAGAGCAATGTCCAATTAGCACAAAACATTTCACAAAGTGTTGACTTAACCCATTCAACTTCGCAAATTCCAAACCCGTCCGATTTTAGGTTGCTCAAAACTTGGAGAAGACGGAATTAGAAGAAGAAAGAGACAGTAAAGATACAGAAAAGAATAAATATAGCTCCCACTCCTGGTCCCAGCAATGTTCAGTTGATAGAAATTCCAAGAGGTGGTAGGGTCAAGACATCCATCATACAAGATGTGATGAGGAAGAGCCAATTTAAATTGTTGTTCTCTTTCCTCTTCCCTTCCCGTTGCATTCTTGTTTTGCTGTCAAAAATCTGTTGATTTGCTTGTAGCATGGGACCTAAGGCATAGGAATAGTGTGTTTCTTATATTCTTGCTTTCAGCTTTAGCAAGAAGAGATAATTGAATCATCCTGCAGTGTTTAATATGATGTTAGCAGGAAGAGATTAGACAAATAATTGTTGATGAATAGCTCTTTCATGTCATTGGATGTGACAGTGAAATATCTCTTTTCATCTGAGCAATTGTGTTTGTAATTGGTAACCTGAACTTTATAAGTCATTTGCAATGTAATTAGTAAAAATACATTTGGATTAGTCAATCCAAATGTATTTTTTGTATTCCTTGTGCTAGAGGGACATAAATAAATCGCTTCTCTTTTATGCTTGGGGTGATCATGTTATCTTATGGTGATGATTCACTGTCTTTTCTAAATTTTTGAAAATCTGAGCTTTCAGCTTTTGTTGTTGTTGTTGTTGTTGTTGTTGTTGTTGTTGTTGTTGTTGTTGTTGTTGTTGTTGATGCATGTATTGGTGTTGTGAATCTGAGTTGCACATTTTATACAAATGCTCACATTTACGATTTCTTAGAAATAGACTTCTGAAATTGTTTTATTCCATGATGTGTTTTTTCCTTACTTTGTGAATAGCTGACAAAACTTGAAAAACAGCAACAAAGAAAAGAGAAGACCAGAACCAAGGTGCCCTCTGAGTCAAGCAGAGAAAGAAATGCCCCCCGAAGCAAGGATGACCCCAGTGCCAGCAGCGGAGCAGAAGGAGATGTGTCCTCAGAAAGAGAGCCTTAGCTCATCCAAGGCAGGCCTCAGGTTTGGCTTCTCCTCTTCTCTGTAATGCTTGGGCCCCTGCCTGTTTTACTGAAGCAGCGCATGCAGAGAGTGGCATTAGAAGTGCTGAAAGGTGAACTTTTATAATCTTGCTGGTGGGTAGCCATCGACAGACACACACCAGAATGTTGGGGTGAAAACCTCTTCCCATCTGTGTGCTTGGCTGGAGTTGTGGGTCTGGCCCAGACATGACTGTTTCCATGTTGACTCAGGAAATCTGAAAGTTTGATCTGATAATACAGCAGTGACTTAACTCAGAATCCTGCCTTGTGTTCTTCAGATACACAGAGACACAGGGCTGTATTTCTGTGTGTCCTCATCTAGCAGGCAGCTCACTGTGGAACTGCCCAAATACCACACAGTCCCCAGCAATGGAGCTGGAAAACAGCTCAGAAGTTGGAGACAGGGCAGAACTGCAGCTTTCTTTCATGGTTTTTACCTGCCCCTCCTCAGTTTGTTCTTTCCCAGGATGAATTAGTAACAGGCTGTCTTAGAGACCTTCACCATCTAAGAAGGACATTAGGGCAGGCATTGAGAGCCAGACTTGCCTCAGCAGCAGGAGATCTTCTCTCCCTTCAGGCACTCGACCTGCAGGACATGCCTAGACATCAGTGAATGGAATTAGACTGAATATAGACCTGAATCCTTTGTCACGGATTATCTGCCTATGTAGATAGGTATTTATTGTACTCTTCCAGTCACTTTTAAGCCTTCAGGACACAATTGTCATTACCTTCCTTCCCCCTACCTGCCCCTGAAAAGCTACATTGCTGATTTTGACTTTTCAAATGTGTCCAAGCTCTCAAGAAAGTGCTAATATCCTCATCTACACACTGAAGCCCTGAGCTGGCTGTACAGTTTAATTATTAACAGCTTTGCAAAGTTAAGGTTTAACCTTTCTCTCATTTTCCTGTCCCTAGAGTTTAGTCTGGCTGTGATTTATACGTCAGCATCGTGCATTGCTTACAAAGTTACTTACTTTTTTTTTCTTTTTTAAATCCATGAATTTCCCAGGTGGTCAGACATTGGGTGATTGAGTTCTGTTTTATACAAGTTTTCCCCCCTCACTGTTACTGGGTTGTGTGTTGAAATAAGAACATTTTAGAGGGTTTGCAGGCCTTCTGGACTGCTTTGGTCAGTCCAATCTTTCCAATAACATTTGGATTTCTAAGGAGCTGAACATCTCTAAAATGTGGTATACAGAGAACCTGGCAATAATTTTCATGCTGTGACAATAAATAAAGATACCTTTCCCTATGGGATTTGAAAGAATCCTGCTGTATTTCTTCTCTACCTACAGTAATGTTCCTGTTTGTTTGCCTTCCACAGTTTCTTACACAAAAGCTACACTGGATTCTTGAAGAAAGACCCAACATTCGCCTCAGCAACACTCTTCAACGACTTTGGAAAAGGATAGAAAATGGGAAGGCAGAGCTAAGACATTAGAAACCTATCATTCTGTATTGAACCAACCAAAGCAATGCTATCAGATTCAGTTGTTAATGTGTAGTGTCAATAGTGAAAAGGACTTGTGACATTTCTGTGTATGCGTTCTCACACGACTGCTGAGTAAAGGGTGACTGTAGGCAGATTGTAGCAGAACATTTCACTCTCAGTACATAAGCTCCATTTAAAGAATAAATCAGGGGTTTTCCTTAATACACTTGAATTCTGAAAATTCTCCGAGCAGGCTTGTGTATTGATTCTCACTCTGTGGTGTCATGTGCTACCTGTTTCCATTGCAGTGTGCAGATCTGTGCATCTTTTGGTAAATTGTTAGCTGCTGCCTAACATCAGGTTAGGCAGTCCAGTCCTTCTGCATGGATTAAGTTATTACAAGGGAAGATCAGCCTCTAGTTGTTTATCATGTGGAACACATCTGTCTTGTAAACTTTTTTAAAACCAGAAAATACTTTATTAAACAAATGATGCTAGCTGAGTGCCTGTTGGTGTTTGTGTATTGCATTCCCTGAGTCACTCCTGGGTGTAACAAAGCGGGGGACACACAGCTAAAGTTGCAGGCCAAGAAACACCTACTGCTTCAACTCATCCACCTCTCTTGTGGAAGGCTGGAAGTCAGGCTGCTGACCCGAAATCTTTGCTGTTTCTAACACATCTAAGTCATTTATTTTGTGGTGGCCGTCAAAATGCCACACAGCTGCTCCACCTACTGCATCCAGGGCTGCTGACAGACACTTCTGTCAGATCCGTGGGAGACAGAAGAGCATTTGGAAACTGCCAGCAAACAACAAGAGCTGAGAAGCAGCTGCAAAACTGCCAAGGGAGCTTCGGGGGAAATAAAAGACTGCAGATTGTTACACTTGGGGTTCTTTCAGAGATGATGATACCTTTTATATTCGCTATTCCCCAGGTCTGCCTTGCCCTTCCAGTCTTCTCTGGGCACCTGCTGTGACTGCCATCAGAGCCAGGATGCCACTGCACAGCTCTCTCCCTGATTGTAGGGATAACTCACTGGAGAGCGTTGTTAATCCAAATGCACGTCACAGTTACAATGCTGCACACTCTGTAACCACTGTGGGATTTTTTTTAAACTTGGAGGCTGCTTGTATTGTAAAATATCAGTCAAACCAAGACAGGAGAGTTTCAGAACTGCACTCTGACATGGCTTTTTTAAAACCATGAAGCTTAAGTAAAGATTTGGCAAGCTACGCACCTGGCATTTGAACAGGACTGGTGAGTGGGTGGGATAGGTGGAAGTGTTACACCTTGCCTTGCCTTTAAGAATGACACAATTTTCCATCTGACCATTATATGCAATATAAGGAAAAGCTGTATGTTTGGGACAGATGCTTCCTGTTGTCCTGTGCCCAGAGTATTTTTGAGCATCATGATTAGTTTCGAAAAAAACACCAACCAGCCAAGCCCACTTCATTTAAAAGTACTCTTTACTTTAACAGAAGTCATTGCCCTACTCTACTGGCAGCTAAACTTGGGCAAGGCCACTTTTCCAAGTGCAGTTACATGGCTTTGAAACTGCGTATTTACCCCATGAATTTTTCTGCTTGTAGAGAGCTGCAAGCAAAAATCAGGAGACATGAATTCCTGTTTCTGTTCCTTGGCTTGATATTTTGGAGGAAAAAATAATTTCTCACCAGAAGATACCCCCAATGAAAATGTGCTGCTTATTGTCATTGACTGCTATAACTAGAAACTACAATAATTATGACACTAAAAGCTATGTTTTACAGGTGTTTTTCAAACATCTCCATTCAGATACTGAAACTATGGGCTATGTTAGTTCAAAAAATAGGATTTTAAGAATGGAACAGTCAGAATAAGTGATGTTTCTACAAAGCTGTTTGGAAAAATGATTTGACTGTTTTATTTTGGGGTCTAAATACAATGAATCCAAGCCAAAATAACACGACTATTGATGTAAGTACCCAGTGGATAAGCTCATAGTTTAGAAGGTGGTGTGGACAATTAAAAATGCTCTGGTTTACAGAGATGCTCATTCATGGAGCACCCCCACTCTGACTAGTGGAGTTTCTTCCTTTCAGTACCTGCCCAGCAAAGGGCAGACAGACTTCCTCAGGCAGGTTTTCAGCTGGTGTGAGGTGTCTGCTCTTCCCTGGCTGCCAGTCCATCCTGAGCAATCCCACAGTGTTCTCAGAAATGCCAACGTCCAGTCGATTTTGCACCTGAGTGGTTAGAAATGCTTACCTATGCTGCATGTAACTATGAACTCTGCAGATAGCAAAGGTTTGGTGAAAATTTAAAAAGAGACTCCTAAACCCTTTGCATGTATCAGATTCTCAGTGGAAGTGAGATGGCAGAGCCCTGGCAGGAATCGGAGCAGATACTGTGAAAATACAAACTAGTCTGAAATCCTGAGGCTGGTCACCTTTCCGTGTTCTGGAGGACACATTCAATCTCACACCAACCTCCATTTTATTGTAAGCCATTCTATTCCCAATGCCTTAGGAAGAGAGCACCCTGTCTTCTCCCCAGTCCATGGTTTGCTAGGCCAAATCCCAGTCCATCCTATGAAAAACTGTCCTCCTGTTCATCCTGACATAAAGGCATTTTAAGGGAATTAGGAGCCAAGGTTGAAGCTTGAGGGATGGATGACAATGATCCCTGAAAATAAACCATGGAAATGCTGAGCTGTGGCTGACTTTGGTCCAAATATTTTATTTCTCCTTTCTGTTTTCTTTCAAAGAGCTCCTCTGATTTAATACACTTCAATACTTGCAGCCAGCAGTATCTGAATATGTTTTTGTTCTTTGAGAGTTTAACCTAACGCCCACAACATTTTAGAGTTGCTCCTTGTATTTTCATGACAAAAAATTATTACTGATGTAATAAATACATTGTAAATATATTGGTGTATGGGGAATGTGGCTCAGTCATGACTTAAGGAGAGGAGATTTACACTTTGTGTAAGAGAGTACTTTGCTATTCATGCAAAAGTGTTTTTTCCTCTTGTGTTTAGGTTATCTGGAGGATGTTGGCCCGTGCCAGATGAGGTATGATGGTAAATTTTTTTCCTATTAAAAACTGGGACTAATTTTATATGGGTGGTTGAAAAGCCTATGGCTCTGTAGAGCAAATATATGTCTTTTTACTAATCCTTCTGCACTAACACAACCATAGACAAAAGGCTGGAGTACTTGGGGGTGAACAGTTCATATAGTAGATGTTGTTAACATGTAAAAGCCTTCCATGGCATCTCTTCTAAAACTTTGAGTGTATTGGTTTTGCAGTAATAAAAATGGCAAATCTTGACTAGAGGGGGTGAGGTGTGATGTGGCTGCTGAAGCAGGACCAGAGATGTTTATTGCTTTGAGACGATTTTCCTTTGTGCCACCTGGTGTCAGCCAAGCCTAAGAAATTGAAAAGCATTACAGTGGATTAAGGTGGTTTTCATTAAAGTCTCATTCCTTAAAGAAAAATTATCAATTTAGTGATACCCTTCAGAGGGTATTTGGTAAAAGTATTTGCACTCTCCAGAGTTCAAAAACTGTAGATATAATAATTTTTTTTGCATATTAACACAGCAATCTGCATTATATTTGTGCAAATCCATCAGCCCTGCAGAGAAGCTGCGAGGGGAAGGAGCAGCCCTTTGTTACTGCAGCTCACACAGCCCTGTGGTGGCATCAGCATTGTCTGTGCTGCTTTTTGGAAGCCTCGGGCTCTGAGCTGTCTTTGGTTCAGAGCATTTCTGTCAAGTTACACAACGGCAATTTTGGCAGCACCAATAGTGGTGCTCTGGGTGCCGAGGCAGGAGGTGGATTTCCTGAGATGAGGCCAATGCTTACAAGTACCGTAATCACTCCTTAGGAATGACAAATATCTGCCTGTGAAAACAGGTGGGTGCCTTTTGAATGACACCAGAGGATGGTCCTACTCAGATACGTGTGTAAAAGTTCTCTTTTAGGGGAGGAGGTTGCCTTTGCTTGTGCAGTTTGAAGCAGGCTACGAATATGCCTCTCATTCTGTCATGAGATTGTTTCTTTGAGCTGCTCTTGCTCCTCAGAAGCCAGACACTGTTTGTTGTACAATGGATTTTTATTTGTATCTCGTGACAGCTCCAAATAAGTCCTCTCTAATTGCTTTTCTTTGTTTGTTTGCGGTTAGGGGGACACAAGATAGGAATGTAAAGAGCAAATGCAGTTGTTGTCAATCCTAAAACATATTCACATTCTAAAAGCTATCATTTCAGGATAATGCTTCACAAGGGCAGTCAGATGGAATATTCCTCCCTATGGAGAGTTGATTATTGTGTCGTGGTCTCACTGTGCTGAGGTTTGCTGTTCCTGAAGCAGGCACAAACAGCAATCAGCCAGGTAACATCCCTGGTGTGCTTTAGGAAGTGGAGCGGAGTGGGCAACAACCTTGTGGTGCCCAGCCAAGGAACTCCTGGCCAGCGTGGAAAATTTCCAAGAGATTGATAAATGTTCTTAGAAAAGGAACCTGAACAACCCCCCCCAAACCTGCTAGAATAGTTTATGATATGTTCATGCATAGTGAGGACTTGATGAAACGGGTGGGAGGGTGGAGCAATGCAGATGTTTATTATGGATTAAAAGGAATAACAATGAAAACTTTAAGTTTTAGGGAATTTATTGGAATATAGCCAGTGGACTTCATAAATTGAGGTGTCCACTGCAATCATCAAGTTGTTGTGTGCCTACTGCAAAAATGCCTCTGTGCTTCAGGGGAGAAGAGGGAGGTGAGAAACTCTTTTATTTCAGTTAGTTTAACGTACATATATTTTTAACACATTTAACAAAGCATTTTATTAATAAATTTCCACTTCCCCACCCATTTTTTGGGGATATCCACATTGCTCTTCTATAAAACTGATTAGAAATATTTCTGATGGTAGGACAAATAGGATTTTTTCCACTATGCTCCACTGGTGAAAGTATACTGAGCTAGCCAGAATGTTTCTGTAAATAATTACATGAAATATAATGTATTACTGATTGAAATCCATAAAGAAAATTGATCAGAGTATTTAGATTCAGAGTAATGTCCCTTTCCAACAGAAGGTATTGTTGAGAAGTCCATGGAGTCATATGCAGCCACATGCTGATTAGAAAACCATCTTGAAGAGCAGCATAGTGCATTCTTGCAAGGATAACAGTGCTGACATTAAAACTGGAACTGATTATGTCCAACATTGTTTAGGAGAAAGGATTTCAAATTAGCCCAGAAGTTTTGGCTGCAACCTCTTAACTTCAAATCTTGGTTGCTGTTGCCTGCTTTGGTGTTCAAACTGTGCTTTGTGCTGATGTGTTTTCACTTGTTTTTTGACCTGTGCCAGGAATCTCTCAGGGTGAATAGGATCTCAGGCTGGGAGAAGCTGTGCTGCTCCTGATGTGGGTACCAGTGTTGGCGATCCTCCAATCTGCACCAGAAAAGGCAGAAAGATTTTGCATATCAATGCCAGGTCAGTCAACCTTTTTTTTTTCAATTATTTCCTACCTGAAATATATGTTTTTGTAAAGATAAACACAGAATACATTTAATTCCTGTTTATGCCTCGTGCCTCCTAAGGACGGTGCCAGATGCACTGCTTTTGAGCACATTTTATCTTGCCTTCCAGCATCCCTTCTTTCCCCATAATCAAGGTGATCAGCTCCTGCTCCTCTCTCCATTGTAACTCCAGGTTGGGAAGTGGACCTATCCACCTGGGGCTCCTGCATAAGCCAATTTCCAGCGCAGCTTGCTAAGTGGGCTTTGTGTTGGTTTTAGAAACATTTAGAAGGATGTAAAAATAGAATAAAAGATGCTGGGAAGGAAAAAAACCTGCTTGCCTGTGCAGGCGTGCATCCTTTTGAGGTCCCAGTGGAGAAATGGGGAGTAAGGGAGAAGGGAAACTGCTGGAAGCTCGAGTTGTATCTGTGAGGTTTTTTCCTTGGAGCAAACCAAGTGGAGTAAAAGATGCCTCGTGTATGAACTGGATGTTTCTACACTGATGGCAGTGTGCCCAGCATAACCAAGTGTAAATGCCATAGGAGATTAATTAAATGCACTGTAATGGTGTTGCCATGCTGGTGTAAATAAAGTATAAAATACATTGACCTGTAATCTGAAGAGCTCTGAAGTGGAGTCTGTAGGCTGATTGTCTGTTCATCTCTAAATGTACATGAGGCAGGAATTTGGGCATCGTGTGTTTGTATCTTTTTTGCCTGATACATTGGTGTAACACAATCATTTTCAGCCATCTCCAGTAACTGTACATCTCTGAAATGTGATGTTTGAGGTCTGAGATTCATCCACTGTCCCCTCAGTGCTGCTCCTGTTAAGTCGGTTTTATACCAGACCACAACCTTGCTTTGGACCTGCTGTAGGATGCTTCCTATGGAGGCCAAAAATCAGGGGGTCTGGTGACTCCTTGATACAGGAGGAATAAGGAAGAACACAGACATTCTTACCTTTGTTCCACACAGTCCCAGACAGGTTCTGCTACTGGTCCCCCATTCAGAATGTACAGGAGATGCTGAGGAAGACTTTTTGGGCCATGGCATTATTTGGATGATGGTGGTTCTCACCTCCAGCTCGCCAGTCTGGTCATCAGATTCACTTAATTCAGTTTTCTTGCATCACCAGCATCTGGGTAAAGTGGAGGTTTAGCTCATGAGTGTGGGTTGACAGAGGATTAATTTAAATAAGCTGAAAATTATGTTCCTGATGGGGAAATCCAGAGACAATGGAGAATCTGCAGCAGCTCTTTGTATTCAGGAAATGTGCTGTGCCTTTGTACAATCAGCTTGGATTACTGGAAGGGAATGTGTCTTGAGTCCTCACAGCAACAGGATTTCATACAGCATTTCTCTTTGATTGGTTTGAAAGTTGCCAACTTTTCTTATACATATATATATATAT
>VWZT01007020.1:967714-980938 GCA_013397055.1 Pachycephala philippinensis | reverse complement strand
GTGGCTGCGCCCAAAATGGCGGCGTGGCCGTGAGGCGGCGCTCGGCTCCTTGGCGGGGGACAGACCCAAGCTGTGGTGTTTTGGTTCGGTGGCCGCGTGAGCCGGTCCAGGGAAGTAACAAGAGATTACTAGGGTAGTTATAATAGAGACTGAAACAGTTTCCAGCAAAGGACAAACGTGTAGTCAAAACCCAGTATATGCTTATACATAAACATGACTTAGTGGATTATTTCTATTGAATTAAATCATTAGGAGGCATTATATGCTTATTATCCCATGGCAGCGGGGGTTGGGACTAGATGATCTTTAAGGTCCATATGTTTCTGTGATCTACCGGGGAAAAGCTTTTAATGAAGCTAAAAGATGATTTAAATCGACAGCAAAACGATCCGCTCAGGCGTGTGCCATTCAGTGACGGCACAGCAATGATTTTGGGAGAGTTTGTGTGTGCAGAACGTGTTTGCCTGAATTCGGGAACTGTGTGACGTGAACTCCGTGCCAGTTAATGTCGAAACTGCATGGCGTTATACAGGAACTGAAACTTGTTACTGAATTGTTGTATCCCGAAGTCGTGAGGAAACTACAGTTTCTCATAGAGAAAGCAGCGGTGGCCACAATTCACTCTCATGCAGCTGTCGTTAAGAAGGAGGCTAAAAGAGGATTTAGAAAGGGATGCCCAATAGGAAATGAAAGATGCTAAAGCAATGACATTTTTTTGGGGTGTAAATACATAGGATCTTCTGCTGCTTTTCTTGGGGATGTAGTAGGTGCATATGACACAGTATATAAGAGCTGCTGCAAAATCAAATTTATGATGGCTTATCCTGCTATGTTTGATACTTCAATGAAAAGTTTTAGAAGCTGGTGTTTTGGATTGTAGTCAGGACAACTGATGACAAAATGCATGGAGCTGCAGATACCAGTAGAGAAAAGTGACACTGTTGAGAGCCCAGAAGAGTCAGAAATACAAATCCTCTGTCACAGAGCAACTTCACCTTAAGTCGTGCTGTTTTGTTTTTTGTTTTGTTTTGTTTTGGAGTGGGTTGGTTTTTTGTTTGTTTGTTTGTTTGTTTTTAAATTAGTGTTATTGTTGCTTTAATACTCACCGAACTAAAGGCCCAAAAGTGACACGAGGTGGCGCCCGGCACCACAGGCAGAGCCAACCTGAGCAACACCCTAACTCTCACGTTTTGGATTTTACACTTTACTTCAGTTCAATGAAGATTTCATTATCTTTCCTGAAGTTTAAATAAACCGTTAGTGTGGATGTGATGCTAGATGTAGATATGAATAGCTACATACCGCTAATTACCCCTGGGACACTTCTCTCAACTAAATGCCATTCTTTCCATTCTTACAGGTGGTGGGGTCCCAGGTGATCTAAAAGTGAATAAAGCTCCTGTGTGGCTGACAGACCTTCCACTCAAGCATGGCTATATTGCATTTTCTTATATTGAGGTTAATGATGGGAAATGAACCAGTTTCTTTTAAAATACCCACCTAGATGTCAAAGAGAAGGGTTTCAGTATGAATTAATATGTGAGTATGGATGTATGGCTTGGCAATGGATACATGTGCTAACTGTAAAGCCTGCATTTGCACTTCAGATTATGAAGAAAAAGAAGTGAAATGTGGAACTTATTCCTACTTACGAAGCCTGTCTTTTCAATGAATGGTTAGAGTTGGAAAGGGAGGATGATTTAGGATTTAACCTGCTTGTAAATCAAGTAGGTTAAAAAATCCAACCATGGGTCTTCTGTGATAACCATAAGCCTGAGATTGTGGTTATGAAGAGAAGGGTGTAAAAAATTTGAAGAGTTGTTATAACAATCACAAGCTGCCTTTGAAAGCTAAGGCATAACACCAGACAGAGTGATTTGTAGTATTTTTGGGCTAGATCTCAATCTGCATAAATTCAGTGTTATGCTTAACCTCTGACATAGTTTAGGAAGGGATAGAGCTCTACTGATGGTTTGTTGGTTGGTTAGTTTTAGCAGCAGGCCTTTGAGGGGGAAGGGAATAATACCAAAATTAGTAGAACAAGAAGCAACTGTTCTCAGCTTTAGACAAATTCCAGTCACAAGTGCTGGTAATAATAAGGGGAAAGAACTCATAACTCTGCATATTGAAATGAGAACGTACACCTGGTGAGACTCAAAAGGGTAATATTCAGCTTGGCAAACCAGAGGAGAAGATAGATGTCTGCTGAATCCAAAGGAAGTAATATTTAATGAACAGAATCAGAGAATTAATCATGGGATTTTGTAGCATTAAAAAAAAAAATTTAAAAAAAGAAGTGTTTCACTTAGTTTTGACATGCAATGTATTTTTATAGAAATATTTGGTTTATTTTGAAGGTAAAACAAAAGCAATGGAGCAGCAAGAGCTGGCTGCTCCACAGAGGGCAGGAGCCAAGCATAATCACACAGCTGATGGGGCAGAGCCTCGCTGCCCAAGCTCAGTCCCACAGAGCCTGAGCAAGGCAAGCAGGGCGCACCAGCTTCAGCCAGGAGTACAGAGCATCAGGCAGGTAACAAGGCCGGTGCAAGGTCAAGCTGTGAAGGCAGCCCACAGGCTAGGGTCAGGTCCAGAGAGAACCAGGGTCAGACATAACCTAGCAATTGCCATGAAGGTCCATACCGATAAGAAAAGACTGAGGTCAAGCTAGGAAGTCAGTCTGTAACTCCAGGTCCAGATAAACATGGCTTGGCACAGTCACGGCTGAGCTGGGGACACACAGTGATACAACACAGGTCAGGCATGAACTGAAAGCACAGGGCTTGGCTAAACTGGGGCTCCTGAGCCCATGGGAGGGATCACATGAGGATTGTCGGGGCTATTAAGGCCTGTTAGTGCACTCAGGATCCTGACAAACTACATAGGATAAATGAGGGTTGACAAGAGGAATCAGAAGGGTTAGTTGTAATGTTTGAGTCAAACGAAGTTTTCATAACTCAGTATTAATAGAAAGTCTTGCCTAGGCTTAGATTTTGGCCAAAATAGAAAAGCAAAAGTAGAAGACCTGAAATGATTACAAAACCAAAATTAGTTGGCCTTCTAAATGGAAGGCAGAAGCTGAAGGACAGAATGCATCTTGCATCCTTTTGGGTGGATCTTATGTTTGTATTTAGCAGAGTAGTAGGTTCTCACTGACAAGTAACAGAGAAGTGAGAATTTAATAATACAGACATTTCTGTCAAGATGGCATTTGCCTTCCACTTCGTAGGACACTGATTTTTGATTCATCTAGAATACCATGTTCCCAGATCTTTTCCCTCTTAATCCTAACTCTAAACCAAACTCTTGGCTACAGAACTGGGGTCCCTACAGACTCCATATATGTTGGGATTCCAAGGACAAAACTGGCATAAATGAGGAGAACAGGGCATGAGCACATGTGCTGGTCCTATGAATATCATATCTAACCTTAAGCTAAGAGAGTTAGACTAGTTCACATCTCTTCGTGGTACTCCAAAGGTAGGGCACAGAGCAAACTGAAGAACCAGTGCTTTAACTGGAGAAAGAAAACACACATGAAAACCCAAGCCTCACATGACATCTGCCCTCAGCTCCAGCTTCATGTTAGAAGCAGAGTTAGTGCTGTGTTTTAGTGAATCTGAAGTAACACGTGAAAAAACTGAGGATGTATATTGGGAAAAGAGAATGCTTTTTTTTTTTCCCCTCAGAACAATGTTTATAATACTCATGTGAATTTTTATCAGTGGATGCTTGAATGCCCAGTGTTTTTGCAGCTTGTAGCAGTTTTATTTATTAGCTATAGTTACAGTGAGTTTCATAGTATCCTGTTGTGGTGTAATAAGTTGTTTTGATCAGTTTCTTATAATTTTGTGTGGGTCAAGAACATTAGTTTGCTTCAATTAATTTTTTTTTAATGTTTTATGAATCTTTAGTTTGTGTTTTAGAACTTTTGTTTCTTCTGAAAATAAGGCTATAATCTTCTGAACACCCTTTTTTTCTTGGGTGGTTGTTTTGTCTGTACTGGTGTCTTTCTTTGAACTCTTTTGTTGGAAACATCTGTTTTCTTATAGAGTGTAGCACATTCATTTGAGAGCATGCAAAACACTTTTCTATAGGATGGAATTTTTATATTTTATTTCTTCTCATTTTAAATTGAAATAGTATATTCACTTTGTACACTTTGAAACTTTGGGACCTTAAATTACCATAACCTTTAATTCTCGGTTTCTGAAATTCTGCTTCTACTGTTTGTTTATTAGCAGCAACCACGTCTGAATTAAGCCTCAGGCAATCATGTTAGCCAGGTTCTTTGAATACCATCCATACTTTGTTCTTAGTTGAAGAAATATCTATCATCTTTCCAACAAACTTTTTGATATTTACAAATGGAATAGCTATCTCATTCTCTCAAACATCCACAGTAAACATTTGCCAAAGGAAGAATTACACACTACTACCCTTTGTCAAACTGCCTATAAAGAACTGAGTCTTTTATGAAGAAGGGCCTTGGTATTTTGGACTAAACTCTTAGTCTTCACTACACTGATGCTCCTCGTTATTTAATTACCACTGAATGTATGCCTCGTGTGCATTGTCTGTGGTAAAACAATTCTGGCAGGAAAGAAATAAAATCTTTGCTTTTACCTTCTCTTTTTCAGCCAATTACAAAGTGGCTTCAAAGTTGAGCAAGAACTGACAAAACATACTGAAAGGATTGGGGCAGAGGTGTCTGGTAAGTGATTGTTCCTCTCTGTGGCATTTATTCAAACAGAGGACAAATACAATTTATGCAGAAGCAATGCAGATATTGATCTCACACCTCCAGTGATATGACCCAGCACTGTACTGACCTTGAAGGAAAGAGAGCTTTCCTGCAGAATTTTTGTCAAACCAGCTTACAGTTACAAATTGCATTTCAACAAAACCATTGTTCATTACAATTTATTGTTTTTAAATAAATTTCCACAAATAATATAAAAAAACACCCGAAGTCCACTGCCAAAGCTGCCATTAAACTCCTGAGAATTCTGCTTTTCTATGTTTTCAACTAAAGTCAGCTCATACTGCCAGAAAGGAACAGTTATTGAATTTCCATGCTGAGTTTGCTGCTGTAAACATGTTTGGTCATATAAACAAGTTAACTGAAAAATCCATGTTAAAAAGAAAAACAGAATCCTTCTTCTGTCCATATAAATGGTCCAAGGGAAACATCTGACCATCTCAGAGAGTGACTGCTCCATCCTCATGAGACAATTGATTTTAAAATAATTTCCACAAATTCTCTCCTTCAGTGGTGCTTATGTGAAGCAAGTCAGTATTACCATAGAATTATTTTCATGAGATTTAGTTATTGTCTCTTCTGAGATTCCCAGTTTCTAGGCTGTACCTATCTTGCTCTAGACTGTAAACTGTATTTTCCAGAAACATCACTTTCTTTTACTAAACAAATAGTGAAAGAACTCAGTTCATATCAGGCCTTTTCCCAAACTGAAAGGATCCCAACTTTTTTGCATAGACCAGGATGGAGGTTTGGAGGAGGTAGACAGCATATTGTTTAAGATTTGCAGAATCTAACCTTTCAAAAAACAAAAACAAAGACAAAAACAACAAAAACAAAAACCAAACCAAACAAAACAAACACCTAAAAACCCCAAACAAACAAACAAACGACTCACCCCCCCACACCCAAAAACCAAACCAAACCAAAATGTTTTTGTGTATGTCTTTTAGGAACCTCTTCTCTCTGTCCTGTTCGAGCTTAGGAATTAGCCCATAGCTGCTAACATTAAAATGTACTGCAAGTGACATATGTGTAAGATATCCACCCATATAATGTGTGGGTTGATAGGTTCTTAGTCACAGAAATGTCTGCATAGATTATAAAAAAACAGAACTTTTCTGAGGCAATGAGAAATCACTGTCAGAGGCAGGCTGAATGACAGAAGTACCTAATGCTTTATCAAAGCTCCAGACCTGTAGAGCACCTCGCTACCCATTGAAGTGCTCGATGTCAGCTCAGCTGTCACAAGTGCACACTGTCAGCTCAACCGAGAGACTGGCATGAGAGGGGAGGCTACCATACAAGTGTCATCTATTGGAAGTAAATCTTCATCCTCATCTGTATGGAGGGCTCCTGTTGTTGTCCTGTTGTTTATATTTAGTGAAAGATAAAAGTCAGTTCACTGTAGTTGTGAAGCTTTTAAATACTCACCTAGCCTTGTACCTGAGTTTGCCTTTTTCTGAAGCCCATGCTAGAGGTCTGTACCAGAAATCAGCACAGAGGCCCAGAATGACTCAGACATTTGAACGGACATGTTAACAGCATTTGATGATTACTCTCAAAGGGAAAATTTCAATAATTTATTAGTAAGTAAGTATTTGCATTTCATTTAACAAAAGCACATTAAGCAGTATTTGTAAATCTTTAAAGCAAAAGGCATTACATTTTTTCCTTACTAGGCAGAATTTTTAAGCTGCTGCTCTTTGTTATATAAAATGAAATTTCAGTAATGCCTACTGTCATACTTTGTCATATAATTCCAAGTGAATATTTAAATGTCTCCAGCTTAGCACATTTATTACTGCATTTGTTGGCATTCTTAAAGAGGGGAAATGTCCACTTTTCTACACAAATGTATGCAGAATGTAAACATAGTCATCATAACAACATGAAGATACTGGGAGGGTAAAGAAATACGCTGCTGTGAGACTGTAGCAAGTTCAAGTGCATCCAAATCAACACCTTCTCCACACGAAAAAGTATCTGGCCTAAATTAGTGTGTGCACTGTAGGTGCATTTCTGCACTGCTTTGTTTCATAGGACTTAGAGCAGCTCCGTTCTAAAATGATGCCTCTACATAGTGCAGAGCTTGTTTGCCAGGAGTTTATAGTGTTCTGGGTAACTGTTACCAGTTGAAGTGTTTCACCAGTGAATCCAGTGCATAAATGATGATGCTGCAATGGATTGTGACGCAAAATTAAACCTATCCTGATCTGGATGTTGAAGCAGAGGTTACAACTTCAAGGTTTTTTCATCTTCTGTCACTCTTCTTTCACTAGCTAGTCTCTATAATTCTCAGGTTGTTGCACATTTTTGAAGTGCTTGTTCTAAGCGCTCTGTCAAAACAGCCTCTGAAGCAGTGGAGAATCTTTAGCTTGGTACAATTAGGCAGCCTGATACTTTTCTGGAGTGGCTTCACACAGTGAAAATGCTTGGAAACTTGGTTAGTCAGCACTGGACTGGTGGGTGAGAACAGCCACCCTAATCTGGGAGGATCAGAAAGAACAGCAGAACAAAAGGTGTAGATGCCCCTTCTCTGGAAATCTGCACAAATAAGGCCCCCAAAAAACCACCAATGTTAGCCAGCAACACAAAAGGTTTGTTACTGTAGAAAAGTCTGTGACAGCTGCAAGTTCTCCTTTCCCCAGCTGTGTGGAGTTATGGTAGACCAGTCTTTTGGGGCTATTGTCATTGATAGCAAGTGGAGATGATTAGCAAAGAAGAGTTCAGGTTTGAATGCTCTCAGAATTGAGTAGGTGAAATCCTTTGACAAGACCCACATGCCTGTTATTTTCCCCCACCCCAATCTAGGCATCATCTTCAGAAGATATCCTACAAATTGTGGTAAATCCATCCGGCAGCTTCTTTTGTTATTGCAGAGTAGCCAAAATCTAACCTGAAACTACTATCAACTTTACCCTCAAGACATCTGGGCTAACTTCTAATTCTCTAGCTTATGAAACCATTTTCTTGAGAGAACTCTATAGTCCAAGTAGCTGAAAAATTACTGAAGTGTTTGAAACACTTTTGTGACAGCTCCTTGGCATGTCCTGAGGCCTCTGCTGTCTAAATGGTGGCATGAGTGCTTTCCTCTGGTTTAAGGTGTTCCTCACCCTGTCTGATTTCTCCTGGCAGGCCTTCATGACCCAAAGAATCCCACTTGATAGGCTTGGAGCAAATGGAGCAGAAATAACCACTATGCAACATGCTGAGAGTTCAAGAACATTCTTCTAACTTGTCCTCTATCTGATTTGTTTAGATTGTTTTCCCAAATAAATGAAGAAGTGTGTATGTATTTATATGACTTGCACAACTTGGAAAACAAGTACATAGACAGACCTCTTTTAGACATTGAGCTTCCATATGTATTGGGACAGTTGGCACTTGGGTAATGGAAGTTGTGTTCAGTCTTAAGTTGTGCCAAGGAAAATATAGGTTGGATATTAGGAAAAAGTATTTTACAGAAAGAGTAATAAAATATTGGAATGGTTAATATGGGGAGGTGGTGGAATCACCATCCCTGGACGTGTTTAAAAAGAGATTGGATGTGGCACTCAGTGGTTTAGTTTAGTTGAGGTGTTGGGACATAGGTTGGACTTGATGATCTTGAAGGTCTCTTCCAACCTGGTGACTCTGTGATTCTGTGATGAAGGGAAAAGGTACAATGTTAGCTCACCCCTTATTAAGCAATGGGAATCTTCATAGGCACAAGTTAGGACAAACTTTTCATCCATGTGAAAACCTTTCTTCAGAAGTCACAGCAGAAAACTGAGGCTCAAGGAAAGCAGCCTTCATGCGTTCAGTCACTAACATTCCTTCCCCTCTACAGAAGCTCTGAGAGATGGGAAAATCCCAAAGGGCGGCATTGGCATTGTATGTTCAACTCTAAAGGCTGCTCTTGTATATCTGCTACATTAATACGGAGCACAGAAGTGGCCTGTTCAGAACCACTAGGAATATTTGCTGTGATCCTGTCTATGGAAGTGACCCTTTTAGCTGTCAGAAAAATGATTGGGAAGCAGTACCTGTCCAGGCAGCTCCATAATGAACCTGGTGACTCTTGACAAGTCCCGCTTTCAGATGTGCTCATTGCCTAAGCCTTATTTACAGACTCACAGGCACTGAGTATGTGAGATAATAAATTTAATAGCACAGTGATACTACAAGTATTAATGGAATTTATCATCTACACAACTACAAGTGTTTTACAGGATCTAGATGATCTGAAATATCTGAAAGTTTGTGATTCTAAATGAGCTATCTATTTCACTTGACAAGCCTGAGCATCTAGTAAATGCTCCGAGCTATAACCAAATTGTGGTCTCAGTTGATTTATTCCAGCTCTTTCTGTTGATGGTGCTTTGGCTTGGGTTTTTTTCCCTTTTTCCTTTTACACTACAGCTGATTAGCTCCTGTTTTCTATAACTTGTCTCCTGAATTTCCAGTTATTTTCTACATGACCTTCTTCCTTCAGAAGGGCTGCATGTAGTAGGAGGTTACAGGAGAAATGGGATGTTACAGGACAGAGTGTTGGTAATGTGGAGGAGATGTATATGTATAGTTTAATCTTTGGATATGAGACTGGTACTCAAGCAAGAAGGAAAAAAATGTCTCTTTTGGTTATTGAGTATGGGGATTAGATAATGTTTCAAAATGCACTCTGAGTGGGGAAAAGCCAAGGATGGGGGATGTGTTTCATGCTAAGAGAGTTATTCTGCTTATAGCTGTTTGTGATTTTTTACTCAGGTAGTGTTAAGTATGTATAACAATTCTGGGAGCATGCTTCTAGCAAAATGAGCTATCTTATCACAGAAAAAAAATTATATATGTTTTTCATTGCTGTAGCTTATTATTTTTTTAAAACAGCGTAACTATTTTTAATATGATGAATGTACATACAACTGACATGGTCACATAACTCTTACATATAAAGTCACATAAACTGACCTGGACATATATGAATCCTACCATTATTGTCCCATATTTTTCTGGCTTACATCTGTCTTTGCTTCTCATGTTAAGAACACGTTCAAGATGACCTCAAGAACATGTTCTCCTTCCAGTGGTTCTCCACTTCCATGAGTTGTTTGGGGCTACAGCTGAACATTTTAGACTGCTAAAACTGAGAAAACAGGAAAGATAGAAGTCCGGTGTGGCCCACAGCATCACTTGCACTTTCTTCTGATGCTTATGGCTCCAGTGATTGAGGACCCTTTTCCTGTTTTGTTTAAATGCTTCCTTAGAGTTCAGTAACAGTTCACCGGCTTGCTGATTTTGCACTGTCCCATCAGGAGACACTGGCTTTTTTGCTCTCTGGGAAGGGCAGCAATTTCCATATTTTCAAAAGCTACCACAATGTATAGTCTTACAAGCGGAAAAAGAATAGATGCAGAAAAGCATTTCCAAAGCCCATGCCAGCAGTATTCCAAAGCCAACTAACTGTAGTGTATTAAAGAAAAAAACCAAACAAACCAAATCCGTCTGACAGTATCAGAGGCAAAAAACAACCATAAATTGTAGAAGCTCATCTTCCGTCACACACATCCTCTAGTGAACCACTGTGGAAAGAAGTCCTATCTGGCCTTTTTATGAATCTTGCAGTGATGAATTGGTTATAGATATAGCAGAGACCTGAGGAAATGGCAGCCCCCCATGCTTCTTGTACATTTCTCTCTGGCTGCCTCACTGGTGATGACAAGTTCCACATGCTGTGCAGCACCTGGACTCCTGTTTGAGTCTCTCTCTCAGGGCCCAGAAGCTGCAGTGCAGCACATGCAGAGTTTTCCTTGTGCTCCCTCCTACCTACAACCTCATTCCAGCAGTGCCACGTTAGCACATGATCTGACTTGATGGTTTGACTGACTGGAGAAAGGGGAGACCTGTTCTCATACAGAAGGCTCAGCCCACCCTCCTGCCCACCTGCAGCAGAGTAACAACTATCCTGTAATAATAAAAAATGCAAATAAAATAAAAACCCTAAACTGCAGGCAATGTAAATCACTTTACCACCTTCTTTCCACTCAGTGCAAAAGATCCTATCATGACTTCTGCCAGGTGCTGATAAAATAATTCAAAAAATACTGAGAAAATATACTTTGATAACTAATTAAGTGGGGATGCCTAGTATTAATCTAAAACTGCAGTGCAGCACATGCAGCTAACTTGTGCCACATTGCAAGTATCCAGCCTTGTCAGAGCCCCTGTATTTGTTGAAAGGGTTAGAAGACAAGGTGTGAGAGGTTCCAGCTAAACAAGGGAAACCTGCTTTGGCCTGTAGCTGAAGCTAAGATGAAGAGGAAGATAGTTCTGATTGCTGGAGGGCTCAAGATCCTAATCAACCCTCACCCCTTTAATTAGCATGAAGCAGCTCATGAGCTGCAGCTTACAGAGTTGGGCCACAGAAAGTCACAAGAATAGTCAGCTTGCTCCTGATCAGGAATTGCATAAACATTACCCTGGGGCTTCCTGCGGTCGCAGGTTTGGCATTGCCTGAACAAGCTCTGCAATGTAAACAGAAGATTGTAATTTATTTAGCAACATTGTACAGCAAGATGCAGTACACTGGCACACCAGGTGAAATATGTTTCCCATATCTGCAGTTGTTCAAGGGTTAAGATTCAAAAATTGTAGTTTAAAATGAAGGCATTTACCAGCCTCCTCCTTCCTAAGATTGAATCTGGTCTTTGATATATTTCATTCAAGTTTGTCTATATCAGAGCAAAGCAAATTCCTTCTTTTTAGCACCTGTGCTTCATTTCCACAGGAGCTAGGAATGCTCAACACCTCTAAAAACCTGCTCTCCCGCATCCGGAAAAACATACATAAATATTTCTGTCTCTGCCGACTGTGTTTTAGATTGGTCTGAAGCTGTGACATTTCTTAAAGAAAAAAACGTTCAGAAAGAAATAATTTAGGAAGTCAGCTTCAATATTTTCATATTCCAATACATTCATATTCTATTCTGATACAAATATAAATTTTGAGCTTAGTATACTGATTCAAATTTTATTAAAATCCAAAATAAGTCCAGTGAAATGATAGCTGAAATAAAGCACTGATATTGGCAAAATCAAACACTTCATTACAAGAACCCCAAGTCAGTTTGTTTCAGGATTTGTATATAAATTTGATAATGTTTGAGAAAGTCTTGTATTTTTGAGTTACAAATTTTTCCAAAATTACCATGCTCCCATAAAATGTTTAAGTATCAGTGAAATATCTGCAGCAGGAGTCATGCTATCAAAATACATTTACTAATTACTTAATTAATTGTGAAAAATGTGTGAATATGATTAAGATAAAAAGTGTTCTGTAAAATAAAGGTTAGAACATATCAGTGGCAAATAAGATGAAGGAGAAAAAGAAAGGTATTTATTCCTCAAAGCAACCACAAATGGAGAAAAAATACTACAATACAAATTCTCAAAACCCATTGGTATGAGCTGCTTGCAGGTGTTTCCATTCCTTGCCTACTTTCCAATATACCCTTGGGTCAGGATGACTGCACTGTTCATGTGAATAACGACAGGAATGTAAAATGCTTTCTACCAACTCCCTGAGTCAATTACCCCTTTCATATTTCTTAAGGCTTTCACCTTTCCTTCCTTTGCACGGATACTTCTACCACTTTTCCAATACTCTGCTGAATTATAAAACCACATTTGTTGTGGCACTGTGAGTCAGCAGAACTCGCTGAGCAGTTCCCACTGCACAGGGCTCCAGGGCTGGTTCATGATGAAAGCATCATCATAGAAGCATCATCTGCACCTCAGTTCAGGATAGCAGGTACTGCCAACCCCTCTATGAAGGACATAGTTATTGTAAAGGCCATGCTTTCCGTTCCTGGAGAGACAGAGAAAAACGTTCAGGCTGAAATGGTGATCGTTTCAGATGAAGGGGAAAAACAAAGACAGGGAAATTATACTTGTGCTTTGAGACGGCACAGTAAATCAGACTGAAGATTCTTCCTCTGAAATGAAGCACGGAACAGCTACCTCAGTATTTAGAGATGCACAATCCAAAAATTAGAATGTCAGGTCATGCTTGCGTTGTGTGCCTTCTGCCTCCTGCGAAAGAAAGTTAAATAAGAAATAGCTGTTATTGAAAACTCTGTTTAGTCCCTACAGATACTTGCAAATGCTGAAAGAAGGAAGATACTTGGTTTTGCAGTTTTCCATGTTTACCTGGAATCATTTTTCTGTGAAAGATGTGCTGACCAACCGCTTTTCGTAGCACCAATATGAAATGTAAGTAGCTGTGTAAAACTCTTCCTCCCTAGGAACCCAAAATCCCACGGCGCATCCACGGGCTACGCCCCCGGGACCCCGGCGGGGCCAGGCGCAGAAAGGGGCGCTGTCTCTTTAAGGCGGAGGCGCGGGCGCCCCCTGGCGGCGGCGGCGCGGAGCCGGCGGGGCGGGCGCGGCCCCTCGGTGCTGCGGCGGGGCGGGAGCGTCCCGGTGCCCGCC
>VWZT01007020.1:900528-966990 GCA_013397055.1 Pachycephala philippinensis | reverse complement strand
TCGCGGTGCCCCGGGCACCCCGCCCCGCAGCCGCCGGGCCGGGCTAAGCGCTCCTGCCTCCCGCTCACCTGGGCGCTGCCGCTCGCTCCAGGGAAACACTGTCCGGGATGGTGCAGCGTCCCCATGGGTGTGCGAGGGCCCGGCACAGCCCCACGGTACTGCCCACCTGGGTACATTTCTGCCCCCTGCTTCCCGAGAGGTCTCTGGTATTCCCGTTGAAAGAGTGTAATTTGGGATCTCTGCGGACCTTCTTACGAAGCCGAGTTATTATTAGGAAGAGTCAAACGTCTGGGAATAACTTTCCTTCAAGCTATGTGAAAACACCTAAAATTAGGGTCTGCAAACCCCTGAGTAAGCTTGTATTCATTTGGGATGTGAATAAGACATCTGAAGGTGGTATAACTGCGTCTATTTTGTGCTGTCCCAGAGGTAAAGGTTAGTTTGATAAGCTGTAATTAGACTTTATCTGTATAGCTTAGAGGATAATTTATGCAGTATATTACACAATTTTATTATTTAATTGGAAGTTTAAACTCCATGTGGGTTCAAGGTCTTGTGACATATGCGTTACAGCTTCTGATGCTGAATAACAGCTTTTTCTTACTTCATTCTAATAGTAAGTTTATAACAAGGATACTAAATCAATTTTGATAATTGAAAAATATGCTGCAAACTTTACAGAATATAATGTATGGGATGTCAAATACACTTTATTTAAAACATGTCATACTAAAAACACCAGTCCCTGTGAAATTTCTGTTGACAGCACTTGCTTCTTTCTGTAAAGATGAAAGAGGCAAAACAGAAAACTATTTCAAGAAAGTGACAGAAGCTTTTACATCAGCTTTTGTACTTGACATTCTGTATCCCCTCTGTCAAACTTCAGCAAAATTTACTAGACTTTTTTTGAAGTATAGAAAGGGCCACAAGTTCTGGTTTAATGTCTAATTTCACGTGGTCCTCTAAGCAAAATTCTTGTCGATGAATAATACTAAGTTTTGCCCTTGCGTGAGATTTTAGGTTAGCTTTTGTGATGCTCAAAAAGACACTTTTACTTCTATTAGGCATATGAAAAATGTAACTTTTAGGGCCTTGAGGTTTGGTATAGGCTGTTTTTCATGCCTGGAAACCACAGTGAATCTCAGAAAATCTGTTAAAACGTTCTTGGTATTATGTACTGTACATTGTTATATTTAGGAATCTCCAAATCTGACTTTTTGTCCTCCATTGTCCTTGTTTCTCTTTTTGACTAAGTGCTTTGCTTCATTTCTCTCTACCTCAGAAATTCCTTACACTTGTGTTACATAACATGGATCTACAATTTCTTTGTGTACTGTACAAACTTATTAATAGTTTTGGGTCCTCATGGTGCTGTGAAAATTGACCCCAAAGTGTCTCTCTTGCTACACTTTACTAATTTCTTGGTGAAAATTAGGCTACCTCATCCTGTACAGGCTAAGCTCAATTTGAATACCATTTACAGGCACGATAGAGGTGGCTGTTCATACATGCTTTGGTACTTTTAAAAGCATTATTAGCATTTCTGTATGAGCAGAGTTAAATGTTTGGTTTAAATATCAGTACAGTCATTGGAGCACGTTCTGCTGATATCTTGGATGCTCTGTTTTCATTCCCAGTAGCTTCTACTGACACCAAAGGGAAGCTGGATTCATTTAGGCTAAGATTTCAAGTGTTTATGGATAATATCTACTTGATAACTTGTGTGTTTGTAAACTTCCTTTTTCCGTAGAAGAAGTCGTGCCAAACTCAACGTACATCTTACTAGAAATCTTGTGTATGGTAAAAAACAAGACAAGCATATTCATTCCTGTACAGTGATTCATGTGTTAGAGTGGACTATGTGTCTGTCTGTCTACTCTATGTGCTTTATGGTGACTGCTACTTGGAATTTATTTGCCTGTTGCCTAGGGATATACTTTCTGGATGACTACAAAGTTCAGATTTGTTTGTATGGGTTTGTAATGAAGCAGTTATATAGTCCAGGAAAGTAAGAGGAGCCTCCTAATAAGCTCCTGAAGCATGCTGGGTTTAAATCAGGGGTATTATTAGGATAAGGAGAATCTTCATTTCTTCACATTTTTCCAGGGCAGCCACTTCTTGTGCAAAGCACTGACATCGGAAAGAGGTCATGGACACATTTCAAAATCTGTTCGAAGCATTCTCTGAAAGATAGACTCTTAAGTGCTGGGCTTCTTTCTTAAGCGTGGCTCCAGGTTTTAGGTTAGATTGTCTGAACTGAAAGGAGACGTGAGCCAGTGAAAGTGAACCAGCAGTTAAGGTGCAGCTTTGGGGCATAAGCAGCCCTGCCTTCAGCTTTCTGCTCCACAGACACTGGGCAGGAACCTTAAATACTTTCTTGTGTTTGTATCCATCTTGAAACTTGCTGTATGACTGACATGGGAGCTGTCCTGCCTGAACATAGTGTCTTGGGACTTTTGCCTAATCTTTTTATCCACAAGGGAATCTTCCTTTTATCAAAGACCTTTGAGTTTACCTACACGTTTGGTCCTCGCTGTGACAGACTAGGTATGTCCTACCTGAGCTGTATTCTTAATAGCGCATAACTTCGTAGAGATAAAGGTAGTGCCTGTGTTTGTATCTACCTTCACATTTATAGCCCAGACCAGTGATCCCAAATTGTTGAGTTGCAGCCCAGTGCAGCCCTTAGAGCTTCTACAGCTCCTTGGGGCTTCTCGGCAGAGTGGTGAGCAAAAAGGCAGTGTGTTTTCACAGGTCTGTTGCAGAGAATCAGTGAATAGTGCCTTAAGAGCTGTTGGCCTGGAGGACAGAGCACTTGGCCTGTCACCTGGGAAGCCTGGTTTCAAGCCCGCAGCTGATATCTCCCAAGGGAGACCAAACCTGAAGATGGGCCAAGCTCACTCTGATCCTCTGGCTGAACCTGCCACTGTGTATAGAGAGGAATGTGACTTCCCTCCCCAGTGCCAGGTTAGTCATTCGCCCTGCTATGTCTGAAGCACCGTGGCAGGGGCATTCCTTTGGGATGAGGTGTGTGCTCAGTTCTGGTCTGTTTCCTGAGGTGGTTTTTGGTTTTGCCTAGCAGCTCTTTTCTATCTAAGCTGCTTTGTAAGCTGGCATTGGAGCAAGACTTTTATGTTTCGTTCTGTGCATCGGTACAGTTTCAGTGGTGAGAAGAGAGTTTCTGTCTCAGTCTTGCTGATAGGAAGGCATTCCTGTTTGAATTGTGATATGGGGTTGAGCTCTTTTGTGTGGAACAGGGCACTTGGTACATGTTTCTTACACTGTCAGTGAATTTGTTAGGCAATTTACTACTATTGCCAAGTTGTCCTGTGCTTTTAGTAAAGCTGCTAGAACACCATGCTTTGTGTTGCACTTGGAATTATCTGCATTCCAGCATGTATGCTGCAGCTGCAGTTCCCTGAGTGTAAGGTCCTTGTGGGACTGCAGCGTGCAAATGACTGGTCTGTGCATCGCAAATAGACTTTCTTGTGAGCCTTTATGTTCTGCTCTTCCAAGGTGGTGCAGTTTCAGAGCTTTAGGTTGCTGTCTGTTGTCAAAATATAGAGTATCTATTCCCTACTGAAAAGTAAAGCAAGGTTTCTAGGCACTCCAAACTGAAAATTTAGGAGCCTGTGATATAAATGTGTAGTTGTGATGTTGTCATGTGTCGCTGCTGCTGCTGAAAGGAACAGTTCCTCCTTTCTCTAGCTGCTTGGTCTCATCCTCTGTCTCAAGCTGGGTTTAATGGTTATGCAGTTGGCAAAGACTCTCAATCCAATCAGTTCCATGCTCATCACATTGACCTTGGAATGGCTGTCACTGTGCAGGTGCATGAGCACTAATACGAGGTTAGGGAAATGGAGGTGCCACATTCCATTATAGAGATGGGAGAGCTGTTGTGTGAATATCAGATGGTGGTAGGGACTCTTGGATGCCCATGTTACCATTTTGTAAAATTTGTGTGCTGCTGGGTCTCCATGGATGTTGTCAATAAAAAGACTCCTGTTCATGCCATATGAGGAGTGGCATATACCCATAAAAATGCATATATTTACTCAGTAAATGAGTTGTGTGTGTTTGGCACCAGTTAAGATTAGTGAGGTGCAGCCATTTACAAATGTCCCTTTGCTCTGTAAAAGCCTCCATTTCCTTGGTAGTAGTTCTGCTTGTCAGCTGTTACTACGGTCTCTTCTGGGAACTCTGGAGATATGAGGCAGTAAGGTCACGGCAATATGAATAAGTTATAGTGATGTGAAGTGAAATACGCTTCATCCAAGAGGAGATAATTTAAAGTCACATAATTCTAAAGGATAAGCTACTTCTTAGTTATTTTGGACAAAAGCATTCACGTGTGCAGCTTGTAAGTTTGCATGGTAATGTGGTAGCTTTTCTGTGTAGCTATATACATAAAAAGTCACAATTTCCTCATAATGGCATGTAGAAAATGAATAGAAAAGGAGTTAAGAGTTGCCTGAAGATGTAATTCATGTCATAATAAATCTCACAATTTGACTGATAGAAGAACTGTGCTTGTACACCCTAATGGCCAGGTTATTTATGGTAAGATTTTACTCTGCCATGGGTTTTTTTGGTGGTTTGGTTTGGTTTTGGCTTTCTTTTTGTTTTTGGTTTTTTTTTTTTTTCTTGTTTTTCATAAAACAGGGTGAGCATCTGGGAGGAAGAAGTTCTCAGGAAATGACAGAAATGCTGAGAAACTCAAATTCTGCCCATGAAAGACAATGGAAGCGGGGTGATTGAGTTATGCTTTCTAGTAAAGCCCAGTTGTCTTGATTTTTAGTGAGCAAGCCAAATTGTCATCTTCCGTCCTTGAGAAATCATCCATGACAAACTGATAGCATCCCCTGACACGCAGGAAGCTGGGTTGTCTTGGTCCAGTTTGGATTCCCAGGTGCTATGCACTGGTGAAGACTGTTTTGAAACTTGAGGCTGTGTTCTTGAATTGCAACCTGCATCAGTTCAGCAGGCTTGGGATTCAGCACAGAACTTTGGTTATGTAGCTCCAACAGAGTGTCTGTCACCTGTGCTGAAGACCATTTTGTTATGACAGGTCACTATGGTGTGCTGGTTTGTTGGGTTTATTTCGTTGAGTTATGATGAAGCTATTTTGAGGCTGATACCAGGTCGATCTGCTGAACATAGCAACCAATGATTTTTTTTCCTACCAAAATATTAGTATGCCTAATTTAAATTTCTGTGTGGCTTGAACTTGTTTGGTTTTTTTTTCCTTTTCTTTAGGCTAAATTGATTCTTCAAGTTCTGTCCCTTTAATTTTTGTGATATAGTTAAGTATTATTTTAGCACATATGAGAAATCACACTATCTAGTAATCTACCATAAAATGGCAAGCACTGTTGTCAGTGCTGTAGATCTGTATGGTTCTCTTTTTCTCATCTAAACTTTATTTGGGGTCTTTTGTGTGCCATGGCCTATGCACAAGAACCTAAACATGAGTTTTAAGACAGATTTAAGAATCATGCTGGTTTGAGGGTATTAAATTAATCTGTTTCTTTATATAGCAGGCATGTAGTATATTACATATTTTTTCCAGGAAGAACTCAGGGGATTTTCTTTAACCCCAATTCCCCACAAAAAAACATAAATACTACTTTTGTTAAATATCTGGCTTGTGCCAGTTAGCTTTTACAACCTAAAAAGCCATAAAAATAAAATGTATGTGTGTTGATCAATAGCTCCCATTGTTGGTTGTGTTAGTCTGAAGTACTATGTCATGAGAAGTAACTGGGGGCCAGATGGGTGGGTAAGTTTCTTTGACATTGACTCTTAACAGACAACTGGCCTAATGGTAGAAATTATACTAAGCCATGAAAAAGTGTTGAAGGTAGTAGCAAAGAAGGGTGTATTTCTTGGAGGAGAAGCTCACTCTATTTCTGGATTCCTGCTCCTTCTTCTGGTAATGTGTAGAGACTTTACATCCCAGAAGAGCTGTATATGTGTGCGTTTTCTTAACCTCTGAGAGCACCTACTGACAGGCATTCTTCTCACAAAGAGCTTACGGTGTTAGGCTTGCAGAACCATTTCATGGGATCACAGCGCAACTACTGGACAACAGAAGTGACTGTAACAATCACCCTTTCATAGCGACTCTGTTTCGTGGTCTAGCAATCATTTACCTCAGGTTCAGGAAGTTTGTCTCTTCCTTATGGCACATCCCTTTACCACAACCTGCTGGAACTGATATGCAGCAAAGGAACAATAATAAGCCTGGTCAGGTGGCAGCTTTTCTAAGAAAGGTGTGCATTCTTTTGCAGATCACAGGCAGAATACAAATTGACAGTGTTGCCAAAAAAAAAGCCCCAAAAATCCCCAAGCAAATGTCATCTTGGGGTGTGTGAGTTGGAACAGAGCCTGTGAGGCGCATGAAGTAATGCCTCCATTCTGCACAGCACTGATAACACTGCTGCTGCTGCAGTAGCCTCACCTACTGCCTTTGGTCTGGGCCATGGCATTTCAAGGAAAAGGCAGATCAGCTGGGAAGTGCCCAAAAGAGAGCAGTGAGAAGAATCAGAGGTTTTGTAAATACAGTGTACTGTACTGTGCTATTCAACGTAAAGAAAGGGCTGGAGCTGGATCTTGACTGTAAAAAGCTGTTGTAAGAAAGAAAAAAACCCAACATATACTCCCCCCTCCTCTGCCAAGCATATTCCCCGGTAGAAGAAAACGTAGTGGCCTTCAACTATGCCAAGGCAGGATGACAGGTAAGTGAAAAAGATACTGTAATTGTCTAGGTAGGCAGTGGAATATTTTGCTTGAGACCTCTACAACCACCTTGGGCAAATGCTGGGAAATGATACAGACCTGTGGTGCTGTTTCAGGGCAGAGATGTTGACCTCTCCTGAGGTCAGTGCTGTTCCTGGCTTGGTTCAATCGGTGATAGTGCAGAAGGTGCCTGAGAAACCGTTCTTGGTGTACATTAAGTAGCTGGAAGTCCCTTTGCGAATTCGGGAATCATGACTTTGGAAGTCTAAGCACTCAGTCTTAATGTGTGCAGATCTTCTGAATGTAGAGGCTCAGTGTGAGTGGGGTGTCAGGAATGATGACAGAAAGTGTTTCCTCTGTCTTAATGTGCTGCACCTGAGAATTGATAGAATATCTCCTGATACTGACCAGATAATGTGCTATTCATCTCAACAATGGACACTTTTTGGTGAGATGACATTCTTGAACATATTCCAAAGAAAGAAGGAAGCAGTGCATGTGAAACACGCTAAAATAAATGTGATAATAGATAAAATAAGCACCTGGGCTGGTCACATCTCTGCCACAGTGTTGTGCAACAAACCCTCTCTTGTCTGGTTATCTTCCGTTTTCTCATTTTGAGTTCAGTGTTTAGTCCTTGAAACAATGGCTTGTTTTGTACTGATGGAATTTAACACTGCTCAGAAGGAGTTACGTGCTTTATATGATTGAGGAGGAAGCTGCTGATACTTCCATACTGTCCAAACACTATGAAAATGCTAGTTAGTATTCAGAGAGAAATCCTATTTGGAGGACAACCACGCTCTTTAGGAATGGCTTTCAAAATGACTTTCACTGAAGGAGGTGTCCTGTATTTCCAAGCAGAATGTCCTTACTTGTAGTTCTTTCCTCCCAGCTGCAGTGCTTGGGCTAATTTGACTGGCGTGTGATTGCTACTCGTGTAAAATAATTCCTGTGAACTGGGAACGAAAGCAGAAGTCTGCTCTTTCCCACAGCCAGGGTACTACCTATGCAGGCAGCAGGGTGTACACAGAGGTTGCTCTGAGGGCTCTCGAGGCTCGAATCTGTAGAATGGAGAAAATCATGTTTCCAGATCTAATGGAACTTTTAGGAAAGTAATTGGAAGAGCCGGGCACAGGACTTGGAAGCAGGTTCCGTTCACATCAAGCTGTTTAATCATCTCCCCTCTGATGCCAGTTAGTGAAGATTTGTAACATCTTGTCTTGTAACATACTGCTGAGTCAAGTTTGCTTGCTTGGAATAATTTGAAGTTGGTCCTTCTCAGAAACAGGCTTATTTTTGCTCTTCATCACACTCCTCACAGGCTTTTCTTCCTCCTTGTCAACAAGGCATCTTCGGTTCTTTCCCTTTGTAACATGCTGGTTCTGCACGTGCAGTCTGGCTCCCGAGGCACTGCCTCGTGAAACTGAATTCTCCATGGTGCCACTGGCAGGTGGAAAAATAAGTGAATGAGACATGTCTGTAGCAAAATGCAAAATACTAAATCTTGAGTTGTGAAGCCATGATGCTCCTGCCTGTCATTCTGAAGCCCCATGGTTGTCTCATCAGACTACACCACCAACATTCATAGATATTGAGAGTGTCCCCCTGCAAGAGCTAAATGAGCTAAAATGAGCTAAAAATCAATGTTTTAAGAGACCTGGTTTGAGTTGAATGTTTTGGCCATAAGCAACATAGCTGTTATTTTCTGAGTTCTATGTGTTTTAACATGCTGGTGATTCTTTGTACTTTCTGTAGTTTTGTCCCTGATGTTAGGTGTGGATAAATACATGCAATACTGCAATGTGTTTTGTTGCAGCAGGAAGAAGTAGTTCAGAGGATTCTCTGGAAACAAGGCCCTTGGCACTGTGTGTTGTAGTGCTTAGTAATCGTTCTTGCTGCCTAACCTTGATAAAGTTATCTTCATGTTGGAGTTGGGGCAACTGGTTAATAGCTGGTAGAACAAGTGATGTCTGGGGTGATTAATGGTGCTGGAAGGAAATGATATCATAAAGGTTCACTTACAAAATGCCACACCTGACCCATTGGCAGCCACAGTGCCGCAGTACTTTATCCCTGCCATTTCGAAATGACTTCTGTGGTTAAAAAAATTGGTGGGACGACTGGTCTTATCTTGTCACCCTGCTTTCCCTACAAGGATGAGGAGTGTCATCATTTGTATCGGTGGGCTATGAAACACTACCTGCTTCAGCAATATGGTATGTTTTAGTGAGTCCAGCAGCGACCACTTAAACCTAATTGGGTATGTGTGTTTCAAGGAGTTATTTCCTTGTAGTTAAAAAACAAGCCACAGAGATGAATGTAAATAGAGAACACTCTTGTTCTTTAGCTCTGTCTGCATGTCATGCAGCTGCATGTAGATGCTGCTTTGTTCAGGAACATGCTGTCCCTTTGATTACAAAATCTCATCTCAGTTTTGGGGGATTTACAGGCTGAGGATCCAGCCCCCTCTGGCTGCTGTCACGGGAGTCTGGTACCAGTGCAGGTGGAATGGGCTCTCCTTGCTGCTGTTTGAAGGGTGGCAGGCTGGCGGGGGTAATGGCGAGGTTACTCCCATACAAGTTCATCAGTATGTTTTGCTTTGTAGCAGAGGCCATAATTGTTTGTAGCTGTTTGGGGTGACAGGCCAGCTGAAGAGTGTGAGGACAGCCAAACAGACCTGAACCCAGACAGCCAGAACCTGAAGGGTTATAGCAGATACTTAGAGAAAGTGTGAGGCACAGAGCAAATGTGCTCACCTTCCCCTTGGCAGACCCTCCTTGCATTCTGTCAGTCACTTTTAGAGACTTTGGTGGCAGCAGTTGTGTCCATGGTACCACCTTTAATAGCCACAGATGGATCTGCTCCGCATAAACCTATTAATGCATTTTTGAACTCGTTTTCATTTCTGCTGTCACGGGAACATAGGGAGGCTATTGGCGTTTGTTGGCAGTTCCCTAGTTTGGCTGTGAGTAAAAACATAAGCAAATACAAAGTTGCATTTGCTGTGTTGTGGGGGTGTTTTTTGTTGGGTTTTGGTTTTAGTGTGGTTTTTTTTTTTTTAAGCCTGTAAAGGAATAGGTATTACTTATTTTTAAGTGTATGTCTAGGTGTTCATTTTACAAAAACACCCTGGCTCTTGACTTAAAAAAAAAAATAAATTCAGTCAAGATGTCTTGAAAAGTTCAGAAATCAAAAGTTCTTCCCTAAAAAGAAAACACTTTCCTGCTAAAAATAAAAAAGCTTCTAGAAGAGGGAGGAGGAACTAAGAGTTTGGTACAGTTTAGAAGCCATCTTCTAACTTAATCTAGTGCATGCTAATCTGTGACTTGAAACCAACAGTGCAGGGGTTTGTGGAACTTAAAAGCCCCTTGTAACTGAAGAGAGTAGAGTGTCCAGGTCCTCATTTGCTGCCTGATGAGGTTAAGTGCTAACATAGCAGAGGGGCACTCTCAGAAAGTGAAGCACTGTATTAGTACTGCAATAGTAACAGAACCCCTGTCTTTCTAGCATTTATGCCAAATGTGCAATTCATTTTTTAATAAAATCTGCACCTGACTTTCATCTTACATTGAGAGCATTGAATTTTTCTGGCCTTTCTATTGATTTTTTTAGTTAACATTGCCTTTCTCTGGTCTCAAATATGACTTTAAGAGTTGCTTCAAGTCTGCATTCTTTCACCCCGTTGTCTAAAGTGGATTTTCTTTGCCAGTCAGTCTTTAAGCACAGATATGCATGCACTCAGCCCAGCCTCATGGTTTTAGAGTTACTGTGCTGTCTGGAACAGGTATACGCCAATAATGTGTTGAGTCACGATGTTTCCAGCATGTGTGGCTTTAACGTAAGTGTTGTCTGAGATAGTCTGGGCAAACTGTGTTATCAGAGACTCTGTACAAGGCACCCTGGCATGATAGAGCTGTGTGTGAAGCTCAGCATTCAGATACACTTGCTAGTTGGAGGGGTGGGAAGAGAAGGATAGAGGGAGCTTGTTCTGAGGTTGCCTGTGGTGCTGCTCTTGTTTTGTCGACAAAGAAGGAGCTTAATTCACTGGAGCTGTCAATCTGGTAGTTTTCAAGCATTGAAAGAAAACTCCTGTAAAACTGTGTGTAAGAGGGAGGAAAGGGAAAAAGAAACTAAGCAAGACTACTATTTTGATGAAAGATTAATGATATAAAAATCCCCCCACAATTGTAGTTGCTGGCCTTCACACTGTATTTAGTAGAAAAGGGGAAAGCATAAGAGTAAAAGGGAAGTATTATTGCTGGCATATTGGGTTGGAGCACTGTGTGCTGGGTAAAAAGTACGTGATGATAGAATTGAACAGCACTCTTTGTCCCTCGGTAGAAGTTTTCGTTTTCAAAACTGCCACCTTTTAAAGCTTGTTTAATCTGTGGAGAAAATTAGTTTGTGCTACACCGTTAGTTGTTCCTGGTTGCGTGAACTGGAAGTGGGAACTGGGGCTATAGGAGGAAAAAAGATCTATTTGCAAGTGAACAAGCACTGGATAGGGTTATATTTTTTTGACTTTGTGGCTTGATATTTTGATGTAACCTTTCCTTCTGTCTCAAGAAATAGACCAAAGTCCAGGGACTTTGTCCAGCTTGAAGTGAATTTTGAAAAGAGTAGGTCTTTTTTTGACCTTTTTCCTGAACCAAAATTTTAACACGCTTTGAATAGAAAGTACAGGCTTGCTGCTAGATAGGGGGTTGAAACTCCATTTTGTTTTTCTTTCTCTTTCTAATGCTATTTTAGGCCCTCCATTCTCAGCATCTGGGAGGATGTGTGCTTCAAAATTTGGTTTCTGGGTTTTTTTGGGTTTTTTCTATGATTCAGTAGAGTGAAAAATCTTTGGCCATAGGCATCCACCAGTCTAAATTGCTTTTATTTGGGGCTAACTTAGTTTCAAGAACTCTCTAGCTAGTTTCCTTTCTGATTCCTTTGTTAGTGCCATGTGACTAGCTTTACTCTTTATGAATGCTATAGGGCATTGATCTTCATCACTTTAGTTGCTTGCTAGTGATGGATTGCCCATTTTCAACTAGCACTGCACCTCAAGGTAGAGCATTCTTGTGGATCAGAACTTGCTTTTTTCCGTAAAAATAGTGGATCTTGCTATTTTCTGGTCTAAATGTAATTTAAAAGCTCTCTTAGATATCTTTTAAGTATCTGACAAGTTATCATTGGTTCTGGATATTGTAATCAAACCACATGGATCTTTAACATATAGCTCATGTCTCCCTGAGAAGGCTCTGGAGAGTAGAGAAGACTTTGCTTGATTGATGCTGGTCAGCTGCTGTCTTTTAATTGTGGATGTTTCTGAGAGACTGGTGGGATGTAAGTGCTCATTTGAGTCGAAGGGGTGGAGCCCACAATGACACTGTGAGGAGTGAGAAGTGATGGAATGAAAAAGGCATAGGGTCATTGGGGAGTTCTGTCTTTTTTCTCTAAAGTAAAATAAGCTCAAGTGCATAGCAGAGAACTATGGTTGCAGCAGACTGTCACTTCCAGGTGTGCTGTGCTGACCACCAGCTCTTGTAGTAGAAGTCTTTCCTCATTTTTGTGCTGCTGTGTTCAGTGGTTTCCTGCTCAGTGAAGGGCTGCGTCTTGGCTCACAATAGGTATTGTTTGGGTGGGGGTTGGCACAATATTTTTGTGCTGTGATTTGATCCCTAGTTTGTCTTGAATAATCTATTAAAATGCAATGCTTAATCCCTTTCCTTTTTGGCAGGTTTTGCTTTAGTATTTTTGCAGTAGTAATGAAACAGTGTAGCTCTGCTTGCAAGAGAATCACTGAAGAAAAACAGTATTTTGGGATGTTTCTTTTGTGCCTTTGGCCATAGAACAGAAAGAACAGCCAGAGGCAGAGTAGGTTGTACCTCCAGTCTGACATGCTGCGTCTGTTCATATGTTAACAAATAACTTCCCCGATTTTCCCTGGTTCCTAGTTTCTTGTATTTGCCATTGTGAAAAAGTTCTGTAGAAACAGATATTGGGAAATTTCTTCAAACAGGGAAATATGTTTCTGAAATCACAGAACATGGTTAGAACATTTACTACAGCTAATGTGTGTTTTTAAAGTCACTTTGGTACCAGCAGACTGTGGAAAAGCATGTTTCTTCCCTGCCCCCTACCCCAAATTACCCTAACTGCAATTAGAAGACCTTAATTAAAATGCTTGGTTCGTAGCTTGGGCAAGACTTTGGAAACAAAGTAATTTATTCTAAGACCGCTTTACCAAAGATTTCTTCTGGTGCAAACCTGTTTCCTGATGTGTAAGATCAAGATCTCTAAATCTTGTTTCTTAGACAAATTAGATGGGGGACAAGTTCTTTGTACAAGTGCTTATTCCTGAAAAAGTAATCCTTGCATGTGAATTAGGCTGAGATTCAGAAAAGCTCCTACTTTTTAAGGTATGGAGTTTATTTGACCTTGGTGGGAACTGGTCACGTTTGCTGATTTTGGCCTAATCCAGCTCACTCTGAAGCTATTAGGAATCTCTGCAGTTGAATTCCTTGGGAACTGGATATTCTGAACTGGTGTTCAGATTTTTTTTTTTTTAATGGAACGCATGAGAGACTTGGAATGGAATGGAAATTGAATTTGTTCGTGTTGGCACAAGTTTGATGGCAAACCTGGATCACCACATGGATTTCTTTCACTGGCTTGTTCTTGCCTTGTTGTACCATAGCTACTGACAGCAGGCACTTAAAAGATGTCATGGCTTGATAACAACAATTGATGGCCAAGAATCAAAAAGGTGGTAGGTAGTAATTAAAACATATAACCATGATGCCATTGAAAGTACTCTAAATTCCTACTTGGCCCAGGGAAGTATCCAGTAGTGTAATTTGAAATTTGTTTTTGTAGGACCAAGTATAGTATTTGAGTTTCCTGTTACTTGTTAGTGCTGTTGTCACCTTTTCTTATGTTGACTGATATGTGGGTGTGAAAGCTCCCTGGCAGAATAGACTTTTAGCACACTTGCTGCTGGTAGTGAAACCTGAAACACAAAGTGTTTGTTTCTGGAAAAAGCACGTGGTCCACGTGAAATCTCCCGGTTCCCTCTCCCTTTAAATTGAAGTAGATTGCCAGTTGTTTAGAGCTGATCCAGGCAGAATGGAGCAGCCTAGCAGTGCCGTTAAGACTGAAAAGGTTGTGCTGGAGAATGTTTTTGGTTTAATATTTTTCGGTCTTTGAAACAGGTAATGTCTGTGCAGGGCTGTTTTCAGCAGCTGCTTTGGCTTTGAGAGGATAATTGTTGGAGCCTTCTATAAGAGCAGGGATGAACGTTCTCTTTCAGTAAAACTTGACCTCCTTTTGATGAAATAAAAACTATTAAAAGCTTAACTTTTTCTCATTCTTTGTATGTTTTTGAAAGTGAAAAATTTTTCCGTGGCTTTTTTCCTCCTCTCTCTCTTCCAACACTTCAGGAAATTAAATTATTTATTTAAAATGCCTGTTGTAGGTGTTGGATGTCTACAGGAACTCAGAGGTATTTTTGCAAGGCCAATCCCCAAAAAAACCTGAGAGATGGATCTTTCCTGCTGTACTGTAAATATATAGGTTGACTACGAGTTTTTGAAGCATGCTGCCGAGACAGCTTTGAAATATGAGTAGAGTCTTAGGTGCATGTAGATGAGCTGGGAACAATTGAAGTGTGTTTAAATCTTGATGTCTTCCACGTATTCACTAGGAGGGGCTTGTACAGGGAGTTTCCAAATCAAGGAATACTCTCCTTTCCAAGAGAGACTGAAGACCCTTGAATCAGACATAGGCCTGGCAGCCAAAATAGGATTGGCTTTTGACTCAGTAGCAGGCTTCACTGTAACTTAAGTAAATTAATGAATTTTCTAATATACTGTTTCTGCATGTCTGAAATAATATAAACCTGTCAGAATGCTGTTCAGTGGCTGAACATTGTATATGTTGCTCATAGATCATTGGGTCTCGAAGAAGAGCCAGTGTGTGTATTACTTCATCTTGTTATTTGTCAGCAGCTCTGAATTTACATTTAGCTATTCCAACACATGGTTCAAAATTAAAAATTAAAGTTGTTAAAATTTGTCTTCTTCTCATTGGTGATTTCTGTAAAGAAATATCATTTGACCTAGTTGTTGAGGACACCAAGATGTTTTAACAACTTTAGTTCACTCAGCTGCTGTTCTCTTTCAGACCTATTTAGCTTATGAATGTTTTCAGTTCATATACTGAGTAAGTTACTCAGTTTTTGCCAAGCTGAGATTTCATCTTCTTGTATTGACTTTCCTAACTTGGTAAAATTTGTGGTGAAAATAAAACTATGGTTTGAAAAGCAAAGAGGAGAGAAGGAGTCAGGAGGCTGTGTACCAATCCAGTGCAGAAGAGACAGTGATAGTGATAAGGATTGTTTTCTTGCATACATTTTTGTATACTTGTGTGGCTGCCTGAGTTCTGAGAAGGCCCTTGTAACTCTGTAGAGTAAGTAGTTGCCATTTTCCAAGTGCATGTGAAACCTGCACAGGAAAATGAAAACTCTGGAATCTACAAATAAATTTGAGCTTGAACATAAACCTGCTGAGGCTAATGGGAAGGTTTACCTAACAGAGGAAATTTGGAAAAAAAATACCCCCAAAGCAGGAGTCTCTTATTCTTCTTATAGCAGCTTATTTATGAAGGTGCTATATAACTTACTCATCTAGCTGTGAACTAAAAAAAAAAAAAAAGAGAGAGAGAGAAATAATCACTTCTGAGAAGTGATTAATTTTCTTTCACATCTGTATGTTGTTTACTGGGACCAGCTCTTCAGGAAGTCTGTACTCATCTGTGTTTATTCTGCACAGTTTTACTTGTATTAAACATCTGAAAGGCTCAAATGGTTGGCTAGTTGAGCAGTGGTAACAGCTTAGTTTTGTCATGCTTATTTAAGAATTAAAAGATCAGGTATGGTCTGCAATTTTTTTTTTCTAAAAGAAGCTGCTGTTCACCATTGTACCAAGAAACTATTTTTTCCCTTCTAAATGAGGCCTGGATCTCCTAGGAGATTTGAAGACTGCATAGCTATTTTCTGAAATATAGGATCATTTGATGCATCTTCTAAAACGACGTTTGAGAAATAGCACCATACCTCTTCCCAGTGACCAGCAAGCAGCACACAGCAGTGTTTCAGTCTTCCCTTACAGGTGAGGATGTAGCTGTGTGAACTCTGACCTCAGATCCCATCCTAACAGTGAAAGTGGAGCAGTGTAATCTAAACACTCCCAAGTGAAAAAAAGGGGCAGTTAATTTACTTTAGAAGAAGGTTGGTATTTTAAGGTGAGCTCTTGTATGTCAGTTGTCTCAGTCACAGGACTGAAAAGTGTGTCTGCAGAACAGTGTGTTCAGTTAATCTCTGGGTATGTGAAGGTTTCAAGGAGTGCTCTCACAGGAAAGAATAAAATGCCAAACCAGAATGAAACCTTTCTAGACTACAAGGCCCTGTGCCTCCTCTCCTGGCTGCTTTTCAAATGGACAGCTGTGAGCCATATCTAGGAAAAAAGATGAATATGGCAATCAGAGTGAGGCTGCCTGCTGTGATGTCCTGAGCTGGTCTAAGCACCCTTCCTGATCCAACACAAGGGCCATGCATGTACTTAAGCTGGGGTGCTGTTTCTACTTCTTCTGTAGGAAGTTCATGTTGTTGAGTTATCCTGATATGAGACTGTTTTCTTTTTACCATGATCTTGTGGATGACTTCTGGGCTAGTATTGGCTTCTGAAACAGTGTGTTTGCATCAGGGAAAGGCGATCCTTACTGTGTGTGTTCTTGTTTTATACTCAGATTGGCAGTGTGCCATAGATTTCCCATGCTGTTGATCTGTTGGAGAGTGCATTTCTGGTCTCTCTCACTTGCTTTTCTAAGTTACGATTTTTTTTTATTTTGATCCTTTGTTTGTTGGATTTCTGTGGGGTTTTCTTTGTTTTTTTTGGTTGTTTTTTCAAGGACGAGATTTAAATGTGGTCTTTTTCCTTTTGGCTTTGTAAATCCTTTGGAAGAATTTCTGCATGGTCCCACTTGTGTTGAAGAAATTATGTTAAGCACCCTGTGACTGGGTGCCAGGGGAGGCTTAAGTTAGGCATTGGGAAGAAATTCTTCAGAAAAAGGGTGGTTAGATACTGCAATGGGCTGCTCAGGGAGGTGGTGGAGTCATCATCCCTGGAGGTCTTTAAGGAAATGCTGGACATGACACTTGCTGCCATGGTTTAGTTGACGTGGTTTTCAGTCATAGGCTGGACTTGATCTCAGAGGACTTTTCCAACCTAATTGATGCTGTGATTCTATGTGTGATTTGTCCATCCTGCAGCTGTGTGGTAAGTGGTAAAGGGCTGCTAGAGTAGCTTGCATTCTGAGTACTTGGTGATGGTACTGCCCACTGTCCAGCTAATCCAGCTGGTGTCTCGAGCATAAGCACAGAAGTGATGAAATTCAGGGTCGTTGTTGCTATGCAGGTACCAGTTTATGGCAATGTCCAGATGCTCACTGATGTTCAAAAACTTGCTGCTGCTTGCTTTGGGAATGAAAGATATGATGGTCCCTAGCAGGTGCTTTTTTCTCTCCCCTCGTACTACTATGCTGTGGAGGGTAGAAAGGACAGCACGACAGCTGCCTCCTTGTCTTGTATCACTGGCGTGAGAGAGCGGCAGGGATGGCTGCAGAATTGCAGTGCCCTCCCAGGCAAGGGCTGGGGACTCTTTAGCCCTCTGTCTTTGGGTCCCAGAATGTGCAGGTGTCACATCCAGCATTTCTAGTAACAGCAAATGAAGGCAGTGGGTACTGCAGGATGAACACGGAAGGACTCGAGAGGAGTTCTTTGCTTTTGTGTGGAGTGTAGGACAGATGGGCCTTTGGAGTGAGATGCAGACGTGGCCAGGGCTAAGTGTTGAGCCTGTGGGATGCAGCTGGGGGAAGCCTCGGTGTTCCAAGTGAGAGCAGTGAGGCGGGTGAGAGTGTAAAGAGCGCCAGCAGTGAAAGTGAGGGACAGCATGAGAGGCAGAGGTTACAGTTCTAGCCTCCTGTCCCTGGAATGTGTTTTGATTGAGGCACTGATGGGACTCAGTACATCCTCCTCAGAGGCTGCAGTTTTAAAACCCATTTCATGTAAAGCTCTCCACTGAAAAACTGAATTCTAACTTTAGCTCTTTAAAAATACCTTTTTATCTGGGTTTATAGAAGAAATACAAACTTCTGCTATGTGCATGAAGTGTCTGTAATGGCAAGCCTCACATCCACAGCTTCTGTTTCCTGTATTTTCTCAGCACGTTCATCATCAGTGGAGGTGTTTGATACTCGACAGCATAAGCATGCACTGCCTACTTACAGTACTAGAAAGGTGCAAGACCAGTGGTGTTTGGCTTGGTGCCATTAAATTACAGCACAATAACTGTATGGCTGTAGGTGAATAGAGCCATTAGATCTTGAGCAAGCCGAGCGCCGAGGCAGTGGTAAACTTTCAGGAAGAAATTAAAAGAAACTTACTCTTTGGTGTTACGTTCCCTCTAGTTCTCTCTTGTGTATGAGCAGAGGGAGAAATTTAATGGCAAGTTTAGCACACAGGTTATCTTTGGAAGCATCTTTAAGCAGTTTACTGTAAGATAGGATGCAAGACTTTGTGGGTTAGGGCCTTAATTAAAGTGGCATATTTTACAGAGAATTACTTGAAAAAGAGAAATATTCCTGCTTTTAACAATATTAAAATTTTGTTTTGTTTTCACATAAGGGCTTATTCATTCTTTCTCAGTTCATAGCCTTAAATGGCCAAAAATGCAGTTTTACATTTTTTTTCTTTCATTTCCTAACTGTTTGTCTGTAGGCTTTTTCTCTCACTAGTGATGTGAGTAGAGAAGTTAATTTTCACTAGGGAAAATCTTCTGAAAAAGGTCTAGGTGTGACTTTACTAGGATTTTTCAACGGAGAACACCACAATGTGAAAACAGTGGAATCATAATTAAATGATCTTTTACCTTTCCAGTGTCACTTCTGACTGAATGTGCTGAAGAGAGACAGGGACATAAATGAAGCTGTAGTGTGCCTCTGTAAGCAGGGTCTGTGGTTTAAAAGTGCCCTGGAGCACTTGGCTGCTGTTGTAAGCTCCATCGGAAATTAGTAACTGGAACTGTAGGTATTATGTCTGACCAATATGTAGGTCAATGCTTTTGTCGGTTCAAAAAATTTGCACTTTAATACTTCACACTGGAACTGGTCTGAAGCCAGGCTTTGAGGGAGGGTCCTGCTGCAAAATCAAGGCTGGCTATGGTGCTGTTGGACTGCCCTGCTGGGCTGTTGTCAGCTGTGCTGGCTGGTCTGCAGCCTTCCAGGTCTGAGAGCTGTCTGTGGGACTGGGGGGATGTTTGGCTGGTGTCTGCCTTGGGGCTGGAGAAAAATTTTTTTATGCAATGTGGATGTTGATGCTAGAATTCAGATGGAGGGAAAAATACAGGTGTTAAATTATTCTTGCAAAAATAAAACTAACCTGGAAATTTCTTTATTTTTATCTGGAAACTAGAGAAAATAATTAGGGGTGATGCAGTGTTTCATTTGAGATGTGGGGGAGTAGTCCAAATAATATGACAGTTTACAGTCTCTTAAGTGCAACTTTTGCAAGGTTTTGATTCTCATTTTATAACCATCATGACATTTTTATGGTCAACTGGGATGATTTTGAAAAGGAATGTTTTTGCTAAATTGGATTAGCTTCTGCCCTTAAGGTGATGCCTGTGTATTTGGCACCTTGGACTGTGTGCTGACCAAGCACAAAACCCTGCCAGTCCATAATACCCACCCAGCGCAGGAGTGAAGTCAGCAAGGCTGAGCAACCGCGTGCAAGGGGGTTACGTAAAGCTGGGTGTGGAGCAGCCTCCTTCGCTATGAAACACAGCTGACTGCAGGATCTGATGTGCAAAGAGCTGTGAAAACATGCTGCCAGGGAAAAAGACTTCTTGGGATAAGAAATCCTGCTGTTGCAGATGGATGTGCTAGTGGAGTGTAAAAGCAGACACTTGTTCAAGGATTTTCTTTTGCCCTCACAAACAAGAATTCATGAAAATATTCTGAGCAAGCTTTTTTTATTTACTAAGAGATTGAGAGGTAAATGCGTACATTTGCAAATTTTAGTAGTATAATGTGGTTCAGTCATTTTAATTAACTGTTACTTGATAACTGAAGCAACAGCAAATGGGATGAACAAAAGTCGCATTACTTATAGTTCAAAGATCTAAGACATTCAGGATTTTTGACGTTTGAAGCTGCAATTTAATGCAGCTTTTTTCTTATGTATAATGATTCTTCAAGTTCTTATATATATTTCAGAATTACAGCAATTTAAAAGTTGTAACAAGTTCTTTTCCGTTAATGTTGATTGTATCTCCAATTAACCTGTGATGTAATTCTGGCATTATCTTTGAGCCGATCCTGTATATAACACAGTTGAATGTGAAAGCCCCAAAGAGAGAACATGGGGTGCAGCAGTGTGCGTCCAATAATGAGCAATGTGGAAATCTGAAGTCTGAAACAGCAGAGGAGTTGTCAGCTTCTCCTTGCCTTGTGTTGTGCAGTCACCCATAGGCTTGAAATCCCAGTGCATGGTACAACAGCATCTCCACAGTGCTTATCTCTTGTGTCTACAAACAAAAGAAGTGAGCAAGAGAAAATGGCTATGCTTGTCCAAGGGAGATTTGTTCTGTGATCATGTGTAATCAGCATTTAATCAAACATTTAATAAACGACTTGTATTTTTTCCTTCTAATTAGTTGCTGCCAATTATTGGGATTGAAGAGTGAGTTTCAGGCTGGATACGAACAAATATAACCTAGAGGAAAACAACTAGCTGCTACTGTGCCTTTGTGTGACTGCCTCTCCAGATCCCACTTTAAAGCTGGATCAGCTGTTTATATGTCCACCTCCTTAGTGATAAGGACAATGGTAGTTTGGCAGATTAGAATAGAAATGTAGCTTTTCCTTTTCCTGTAAAAGGAATTTAGGTTATCTTTTAAAATCATTGGTGTGTTGTGATCACACCAGTGTTGTAATGGGGAGGGGCAGGTGCCAGAGAATCTAGATAACTGGATAAAGGGAAGCAAATGTAAAAGATGCAGCTGAACTGTTTGGCCTAAGGCTTTTTTTCTGAGAGGAAGAAGTAACAGAGTAACAGGTACAATGGTAGGATTTACCTTGTAGAGGCAGCTTCTAGAAAATCTGAGGAGGCCCAGGAAATTGTCTGTCTCTCCCAGTTATGCAGTATAGCAGACCTCCCAGCAGATCTGCAGCTGGGCTAGAGTGGAGTCTGGTTAGAAAATGTAATAGCATTTTGGGGGTTGTATATCAGCTCCTACATGCCCTGGCCAAATTTGGGAAAGTTGTTGTCTCAACACACTTGTATTCAGTCACTGATGGAAACGATGGGTGTAACAGCTGCTGTCTGGGCTAAGTCAAGAAAAAAAAAACCAAGGCCAGGATGGATTAGAGGGCCCTCTGTGTTTGTGCGTACCCCAGTGTCAGTGTGAGAGAGAGGAGCAGCAACATGTGCCACGGAAGGTGGGGGTGTGGGAGACAGCAAGGCACGTGCTGTGGGTATTGGCTCAAGGCAGAGCTCTGAAAGGACTTCTTGGGCAAAAGTCGTGCCCACAGAAGGACTGAAGCTAATCAGAAAAAGAATGTTTGATTCACAGAGATGGGATGCTCTAAATTTATTGCAAGCAAACAGGATTTGTATTGAACTTCTGTCTTTGTCATTCACTTCACCTTTCAGACGGATGTATGTTTTTCTAACAGCTTGGATACAAACCAGGCAGTATTTGTGTTTTATGATTTATCAGAGGGCTGGGTCTTTTCCTCTTACTACACTGTTAAGAACCCACTGAAGCAAACAAGAAAATGGGTGTTCTGGCAAACCTATACATATGCTACTGCTTAAAGCAAGAACCCTATGGACTGGAAGAAATAGGGGGAATTTTAATCTTTCTCTAATAGCAAACTTCAGTGTAATGTAGAGCAGATAAAATTCCTGATAAAATAGATGTATTTGTAGCACATACATAGATGTGCTTCTCTGAAGTGGGCTAATCACCATGATGGAATTTTCACCAGCTAGGGTGGAGATTTCTTGAAGATACTGTTTTGTGCTTTTCAGGTGCAGAAGCTATGGTAAACAAGGGAGACTTTTCATCCCACTGTCTAATCCTGGTCCAACTTCAAGTTTGTACTTGCTGACCTGGGCTGATCCTATGCATAACAATCCTATGCCTATCCCTGCTCAAAGCTTTTGGTGTATTTCTGTGAATCTTCATGGTCTTTATTGCCTTGATAATAAGAGATTGGCAGCAGCACCTTGTTCTGTATGTTGGATTTCCAGCTCCTCAAACTGCAGCCCTATTCAATGAGATCAGTGGAAAACTCTGTTCTCTTACCTGAACTTTTTTGCCCAGGGTGTGTGTGTTTGGTTTTTTTTTTGTTTATTCTTTTTGATCCCCACCCCAATTTTCACATCAGATATTAAAATTATTCTGTGTGCTTTATAATAAAGAACATTTATTAACTTGCTGTCTCTCCATTTATATACCTTTTCTTGTAAGAACCATACTCAAATATTGCATGTTGCAGAAATTTTATTTCATTTCCAGGATCATGTGTAGTTTCTGTAGACCATCAAGAATATTCACTGCAGAGCACTGTCAAATGCTCTATCCTATTGCTTCTCAGGGAAGTTGGCCACATGTCAATAAATGGAATATTTTCAAACACTATGATCATCACTTGTTGGAAGCCAAGCTTTCATTTTATTGTGAGCCTGTCTAATGAGGCTTCCAAATAAAGTAAAATCATTTTTTCTTGATCTGTGTTGATGTAAACTCAAGCAGAAGAATCAGTTGCAATAGAGGGAAATTCACATTATTGGTATTGGCATCTGCATCTGTTCAAATTGAGAAAAACAATCCAATTCACGTTTCTTTAGTTTGTACTATGTATTTTCCACTGAACATCTTTTTCCTCTCCAATAGAGTACCAGACTGCAGAGGTGCACTTTTCAGATTCCAAGTGCTAGTCTGTTTTCCACTGAGGTGGTTCACACAGTGTTTGGGGAAGCTGCATAATGAAATAAAGGTGAAATCCAATTTTAGGTGATACTGAACTGCTTTTAAACAGCTTTTTATTTGGGGCTTAACTAGCCAGTCCTCTTTAAAATAACAGCTGTATTCATAAGTGCCCCAAAATAAAGGCTGAAGCTTGAAATGCATCTCAAAGGAACAAACAAAATGGGAGCTGATTGGGTGAGTTATGTGAGCCTGAACTGATGCAGAGTTTGAGGGGAAAAGCTTTCTAGGAATGTCTAGGAATGCTAAACCTTTGCATGGATGTCCTTTTAACCTGATTGTTATCTGTGTCAGTGCATTTTTCTGGCCAAAGTAACTTCCCTGCATAGGCTCCTGTTATTGATTATGTCTGTGAATCTATGGCTGACTGCAGGTCCATAGAGGAAAATTTGTTCCTTGCATATGCAAACAGTGGTCACTTGGTGAGTGTAAAAGACAAGAAATCACAAGGGTTCTCAAAGGTAATGAAACTTAGGGGAGGCTGGGTGTCTGACTTGTACAGTGCCAAAACACAGTCCCTTACAGAGAGGAAAAAAGGAGTTGCAATCAGGTTTCTTCAATGAGCAGGCATGGTAACTTTCTTTTGTTTGTATAATGAAGTTTTGCACAAAGAAAAAAGCCCCAGACACCTATATATCTTACTTGAAGCCTGGCTGGAGATGAATAAACTCATTTTTGCATGGCAAGTTGCTGAACCTAAATATGTCTGTAATTTCTGCCAAAAAAATGCCCAATCTCTTTTAGAGATCCAAGAAGTGAAAAAAAAATTTGTGTATTGCACATTTTTCATGCATGTCTCAGTGGGTGTCTGGCCTCTATAAAAACTCCCAAAAGGTTTATTCAAGGCTGTTTGCCAAAGTCTTGGAAAGTTGCAGAGGATATACAGCCTTTGGTTTCAGAGTAAGTAGATTAAAAGCCATTTCTAGATGAAAGCTGGCTTGGCAGACATGCCTTTCTCTCTGGACCCCTTGGCTTTAGCAGAGTGGAGGTGTGCATTGCTTTCCCTTGTGTTGTGCAGGAGACCTGCAGAACCTGCAGCACCAGCCTGGGGCCCAGCAGAGCCTCATCTCACTGACCATACTGAGCTGGTGGTCTTTGTGCAGTGAAGATGAGAGCAGCTGAAGCTCCTTCTCAGAACATCACGGCACATCTCCAGTTTAGAGACAAAGATATCATGTGGGACAGTGTCAAAGGCTTTGCACAAGTCCAGGTCGATGGCATCATTTGCTCTTCCTGTAGCCACCAAATTTGGCAGGCACAATTTGGTACCTGTCACCAATCACCTCCGTATGGTCCAAGTGTCTTAGTATAGTTTCTAGGAGGATCTGTTCCATGATCTTGCTGGGAAGTCTCCTGTGAGAATCAGGGGTTGTGAATCTGAGGCTGCTCCTGTCTGTTTACACAGGGCCTCATCTGCTTGGTCTCCCTGGTCGGGTGCTCTGTGTCAGACCACCACAACAGTGTCACCTGTCCTGCCCTCCCTTTAGGCCTGACCCATAAGCTCTCAGTGTGCTCCTCATCCATTCCCAAGCAGAGCTCCTTGCACTCCAGCTGGTCATTGACACAGAGGGTGACATTCTGTCCTTGTCTCCCTGGCCTGTCCTTCCTAAAGAGCTGGTATCCTCCCATTCCAACTCTCCAGGCACAGGAACCACCCCACCATGTTCAAATGTTTCTAGAAACCTCTAATAGCTTCTGCAGGGAGAGTTTTTTATATATAAAGATGAATACCATGTCTCTCCCTGGAAGAGATATTGTCTTCTGCCTCGTGATTCTGCTGCCTCTTCTCAGGGTCTCTTTGAGTCATCACTGGTGTCTCATGACCTTAGAAAGACTTTTGAAAAGGATGGGTCATGCATTTGCTTTCTGCATATTAAGGGTCATATTAACATTGGGGTGACTGGGGTCATGGGGAGACAAAGGGAACTGGGAGCAGAGAGGACGTGTGTGCTCTTTGCAGCGCTTAAGGAAGCAAGCAGTTTATTGAAGCCAAAGGATGATGCTAGAGCAATTTAGCCTGCAAATTTGAGGACTCTGACCCTTGGGAAATTAATGTCTTGTAATGGAAGATACAGTTCCAAAACAGCTTGGTTTGAAGCTGGTTTTTAATAAGGTTATAAAGAGATCACGTGGTGTGGCTGTTTGCCATAGCTGGGAACTGGATCTGATAATGTCTGGTGGGGTAAGCCTGTGGCTAAAGGCTGAACCCTGCCCAATTGCTTATAATTGTCGTCAGGTACTAAATCCGTCTCTGAATGTCTGGCAGGATGAATAACTCATTGCCTTTAATAATTTTTCTGTGCAGCTGTTAATCATTCCTTCTTCCCACTGATGATTTTTCAGGGTTTTTTTTCTTTCAAAAGACTGTGGTTAAAGGTTTTCTGTCCTTGCTGGGAAAGTAGCGAGTAGAGGCTCCCAGAACCTGGGGTCACTAGTTCCAAGAAAAGAGTCTGGCAGAGCTCAGCAGCACTGATCCATCTTAAATGCCTAGTTTAAAAAGAAAACAGATTCTTTTGAGTTTGTATTTACTGGCTTTATGGTTTTTATAACTTGGCATACACAGATTTTATTTCTACTCTTAACAGGGTTTTTTTAGTGCTGGAATTAGTAGCCTTATAATGTTTCATTAAACAGAAATTTTGTCTTATAATTTAGTGACTAAAAGCAGTTTATTTCCTTTAGTTGCTTCTTGCAGTGCCTGTTTTCTTTCTTTCATGGCTTTTTCATCCCTTCTGCTTGAACGTCTGAAGCATTGATGTTGGATGCTTCACTTTGTGATTGCTCTTGCACGATAAGGGGTTAGTGGGTTTCCAGCTGGGTCTTCGCAGTGAAATGCTGGTGAATGTTTGTGTGTTGTAGTGGGAATTCATGGCACTGCAGGTGAATACCAGAGTGATGCTGCTGCTGCTCTACCAAGATCCTCTCTTATTTTCTAGTTCATTTCAGGGCACTTTGTTCTGATACAGCACTCTTAAGAAGCATTTTTATGGCTGTAAATGGGATGATATAATGCTTTGAAGATGTGGAGAACATCAGATGGTTCTGCCAAATGTCACATGTGAATCGGGTGGTGGTATTGTGGTGTCTGATGTATGAGGGCTCCTATTGCTTGGGCCATTCCCTGTTTATACAAATAACGAAGAAATGCACAAATGTGGCTACCTTCTGTGGGGTTTTATCCTACTTGAAAGGTCTTCCATGATAGCCCAAAGTCTTGCGGGTTTTTCAGTCCACCTAAAGAGCACTTGGAGTTTGAAGTGAGATGTTTTCTCCCCTTCACTACATTATCTGTACCTACCAGACTGTAAAGATGCACTCTAGTTCCATTCTTCTTTGGATCTATAATGCTTTACAGATTGAGGAAATTGAGAACTCCCTCCCCCAAATGCCAGCTTTAGATCCATTACACACATAAAACCTTCCAGAATACAGATTAGTGGGGAAAAGCTTGCTAAAAGGTGAGTGTAGTTGGATATAAATTGGTAAAAATAACTGATTAATTGCCTGCTTGATAATCTGTGTGCAAAACACCAAACCACAAAAGGTCCCCCTGCTACAGCTGAGTTTTGCCATGTTTCAGATGCTCCCAGGTACTTTCCACGTTGGCTGTGGCTGTGAGCTGGAGCCCCTGGACAGAGAGCACCCCAATGTTGGAGTTGCTGCTTAGTTGCTTCCCTGATAGACAATACGGTGGAGTCCATCAGTGATGAAAAATAATAAAAGCGAGGATTTTCACAGATATTTAATAACAAAAATGCAGAGTATTCTGCTGATGGAAAAGCTAAGGCAGTGGAGCTGAGCTTGCCTTTATGCCAGGAGGGGAAATGGTCTGTCCACAAGGTTGTGGCTGGCCAGTATTGGCTGGTTTTCAGTGTGGTGGAAAGTCTTAGTGGCTGCAGGTTTTTGCTCTGATGCATTAAAATTTATAAGCTCCCTTTGATGCCAGTCTATTGCTTTTCTGTGAAAATGCTTTTTCTAAAATATATTAAAGCAATACCTTATTATTATTACTATTTGCCACTTCTTTACATGGGAAAATTTCAAAGTGAAACATTCTCATATCTGAGAAAATTAACTTCACTGCATGTACTAATAACTTCTTAGGCTATTAAAACAGATAGAAAGATTGCCGTTTACTTTTGAGATTGTAAATTCCATTTGGCATTTTTCAATCTGTCACTCAGACGATACAGCAAAAACAAGTTGCTTAATTTAACCATGACTATGATATACAACCTGATAGTCATTTTATCTCTTTTAACTGTCGTTCACTATGATGTTCAGGTCGTAGATGCTGTGGGGAATTAGTCCAAACTGTTTACTTCGAATGTTGAAAAAAAACCCAACCCCAACCCCAAAAGACAGCTATTCTGCATAGTTTAAGGCTGTGGTAAAACATTGATTTCAAGACACCGATTAATGTGCTTTTAGTAACTTGATATTGAATTCTTCTTTAAATCCATACATAATTCCAACTTACACATGAAGTCAGCTAGCATGGTGATTACTTTAATTGCTATTGCATACAGGGAGGCTTGCATTATCCAGTAGAGTTGTTCACTGGTTTCAGGTATAGAACTAATAAGTTGGAACAAGCTTTTGGGTTTTATTTGGTATTGCAGGCTAATGCAGCAGTTACTTAAATGTTTCTGCTTTTCCTGTAAGTGTTGCAGTGTGTAGATGATCTTTGGAATTAAATGTATTTTAAAATCAGTGACCTCTGGGAGTATAGTTTAGAACTGTCCATTTTTCAAATATCTATTCAATGAAAGCAGACAGAGACAGTCTCTCTTTGACACAGCTGAGTTGCCTCTTTGGAGGCAGAAGGGAAATACAGCTAATAGTGATCTTTCTTTTCTCCTCAGAAAGAGAGATTTCTCAGGAGGCAGCTAGGCCAGCTGGGAATGGGAGCCCTTCCCTTGGTAGGCAGTGGCTCCCTTTCAAACTGCATGGGAAGCAAGAGGGTCATGGACAACACCATGAGGGACACAAGAGTAGTGGTCAGTACACCAAGTAGAATAGTCATCCCATCCTGTCCTGTCAGTCATGCCCTGCCTGTCCTCTGCTAAAGAAACAGCCCAAAAGAACTTATACCAGGGTTGTAGGATGTATTTTTCTTACTGGCTTTTTAAAGCACAATAGGAAGAAGTGGTAGCTGGTCCATGGCTCTGTCAGACTCCCAGCACAGTTCATTCAGCAACTGTCTTGTCTCCATTGTGTGTCCTGCACAGGCAGCCCCTTGTTGGGGAATTGTGGCCCACAGTCTGCTTCGTTCTCTCTGTTTACTCTTTTTTTTTGAAGGTCCTAGAGTTTCTTGTGTGTAGGATCAGCTTTCTTTCCTTGCCTGACCCGAAGCCCTTTCCCAGGTGACGTAAGGCAGTTTGTGTGGTTAGATGGTATTGCATGCTTGGTTGCATAAGGGATGTCTTGCTGCCCTGAGCTTGCAGCTGTGACCTGCCTGGCTGAAAAGCCTGGAGTCACTGGCTTAGGAAAACTTCTGGGTAGAGAATCAGCTAATAACAAAAGTGAGGTGCGTGGTTGCTTGACATCCTGGTTGTTTGGATACTTCTTGTTTTTAAAATAACTTATTTTCAGATAAGGATATTTTGGTAGAGGATTTTTTCCCCAATTAACTAGTCCACAAAATATGCATGCTTCTATGGTTTCTTGTCCCCTGGGTTTAAGTAGAAAAAGTTCTCATATTTCAGGTAACAAAAAGGACATCCTGCTTCCCTCTGAAAAGGGGAAGACCAGCCTACAAGCCAGCTTTGGTAATTGCTTCCTTCTTCCGGTACCTTTTTAAGCATGTGTGGCATCATACCTAAGGGCAGGCACCCCTTCTCTCCCTGCCTGTGTGCTGTTCTGGCTTCTTCCCTTCTCCTGGGACAGTGCAGTCAGTTTCAGTAAGTCCCAGAAAATTTGCAAAGTTCATTTTGTGGGGGGGATTACAGAAACCATTTGGAATGACTCTATATCAAATGGGTTTGGCACCCAGCTTGCAAATATTTATCTTCCTCAAAGTAGAATAAAGCTTATTCAGTGTGTATGCAGGCATGACAAGAAATGCAGCTTTTGCCATCAGCCACTGTTCTTCCAGGGACTCTGGAGCAGTTTTGTCTGAAGCCTGGTGTATTTCCATGGTAGTTCTGAGTTGTTCTGTTTACTCCAGGGCAGACACAGCAAAAATGTTTGATTATTTTAAGTTTTAGCTTACAATACTTGGAATTCTCCTGATAGTCTGCTGCCCTAATTTAAGAAATAGCATTCCCCACCTAATTTTTCCTATTTTTCTTGCTTAGCTCTGTGAAAATCATGGTTTCAACAATTTGGCTGTTAACTCTTTCTCTACAAGATTCATATTTTCTTCTCACCACAGAGTTGGAACGCATCTGGCCAGCCTCAGGTGATGATCTACAGTAGTGCTTCCTGCACCATAATGGCAGTATATTAATCATCCACCACTTACAGCTACTGCTATCTGCAAGAGGGCTTTGAAATTCTTTGCAAGAGGTGCTTGGTTTCATTTTCTTTTTTATTTCCTTGCTGAGCTCTCACAACAAGCTCTCTCCTGTGTCTGTGCATTGAATGCTGCTTCTAGGCCAGAGAGACTCCAGACTGGTAAAGTGGAAAAGGGGGCAATTTGTGTCATAGATGCTGATTGATCGCCTGTCCCTTTGGGCATCTTTGTAATGGCCTTCCAAAAGAAAGACCTACTGTATTGGGAGGAAAACTGGAGGAGCCATTGTGTATTCAGCAGTGTGCAGCATTTGTGAGTATGGACAACAACACAGACTCTTAGATAGAAAAGCATTGAGGGCAGAGTTAGGCGGTCCTGTTCTACGACCTCCCCAAAAAAGGGGCTTTGATTTTCACGTACAGGGCTAGAGGGAAGGAGGAAGAGAGATTCCTGTCTTGTGCTTGCTGAGGCTTTTCATTTTTAAGTTGAATTTCCTATGTCTTCAAAGTGAGAAGAAGATTCTGACTTATTTAAATAGTCTGCATATATTGGGAGGAGGGCATGGAGCAGGAATGGCTGGGCTTTGTGCCAGGGATTCAGTTCTGCTCTCAAGACTAGTGCAGAAATGGTTTGTTTTGCTTGATAACTTGTCAAAGGCAGTGACTGAGCGTTGTCTGACTGCATGTACCTGAACCTCAGTTCTCATACCAGCAGAGCAGACAGCTGTCTACAGATCTGCCTAAATTGGCTCTATCAATTGCAGTTCTCAACGTTTTGGTGTATAATTACTAGGCCTCTCCAGTCTCTCCTCCCTGGCAATCCAGGATCACTGGAATGATTCTCCATATGGCCAGAGGCTTGGGCCTTTCTTATAGTATTTGAGCCCCGAGTATTTGAACTGTGCTTGTGAAGGAGTCAGACTGACTGCAAGTCTTTGAACTGAAGTCCAGGGTAGCATCCTGTGTACCAAGATGATGGGGGTAGAACAAGGTTGTAAATAAGAGAATAAATGGCTGCAAGGTGCTGTGTTCATTCTCCCTGACAGTTATACATGTATCCTTGGTTCAAAATAAAAGATCTGTCAAGCATGCAGAATGTGCTGTGGTGCAATTTGCACACTCTGAGGGCAGATGAGAAATGAAAAGCAAACTAGATCTAATTAAAATTGAGATGCTCCCTCCCTAATATCCACCACTTCCTACCTGTGCTCACCTGACAGCCGTATTATCCCCAGCACTGCAGCTGCTTAGTATTCATCTTGGTTACTTTTGGGGCCATGATTCAGAATCTGCCAAAGTGCTTCCTAGACAGGGAATGAAACTGAACAAGTGCTTTCCTGAATTTGAATCAGGTTATTAGTGCAGATTTTTATTGTTTGCATTCTAGTATGAAGCAGTGCTTTTCCATTAGTTTTTGCTTTTACATTTCCCCCACATTTCCAACACTAACCTTTCCTTTTTTTTTTTCTTCCTTTTTTTCAGGAAAAGAGGCGTAGAAGTAGTACAGGTGAGTAAAAACTCTATTTTCTTGTAAAGAAGGCTTTCTGATTTTCAGTGCTGTCATTTGGATGCCAATATGACCTGGTCTTAATGATTTTTCTTTCCATTCGGTTCTCTATAACAGATACTGCTTTATCTGTTGGAAAGACAGGATTCCCCTTTTATGAAGCATGTGTTGAGCCCACATGCAGTCCAGCTTAATAGATGCCCTAGTGAAAGTGGAAGTGCAGTTAGGCTTTTCTTGTGTCTGTCAATTAATAAGATCTGATAGTTGATTAGGTGATGTTACTCTTTTAATTGCATTCACAGGCAGTCAAGCTTAACAGAAACAGGATCTGCCCTTTGAAAAAAAAGCTATGGCAGAAGGAATGTTCTTGTAACCCAGTGAGCAGTGAAATGATACTAAAGTGCCTTTGAGTTGTGGTCCATTTACAGATAAGTTCAGGTGTTGGCTACATTTGTTCTTTCCCAGGTCTGAATGGTCATATTTCACACGAGATGTTACTTAAAGGATGGTGTCAGCTTGTGAAAGGAATTATGTTACGTGTCAGCTGTAACATACAGCACTATAAGCCCTAAAAGATGAAGGGGAAGCATGCTCTTTCTTTCTGGCTTATTTTGTGTGCTTGCAAGAACTGTATGTCATAGGTTTCAGTCTTGCTGATACTTACCTGGTGCTCTTTTTGAACTCTAAAGTGGTCAGTGAGTTCCTCACTTAGAGATGAAACTGCCTCAATAGAGAGGACAGAGGAGAGAGGAGGAAAATGGTGTGTCAGCCGCTGGTAATTGTGGTTGCTCTTAAATCCATGTGAAAGGTGCTTCTCAACACCAGCAGGGAGCAGGAGAAAAGCACTTAAAAAACAAATTGAAAAATCAGGCCATGTTATTTTAAAGAATCCACTGTTAGAAAAGACTTAAACAATTCTCATTGCTAGTTAAAATGGAGAGTATGTCTTACAGTTATGAGTGCGTGCCTGAGAACTGCATGGTGTTAGAAGGACAAAGGACATATACAGGCTACATTTAACTTTTCACCACTACAGCATCATCTTCCTTACCTGTACCTCCTATTGCTCAGAGCTAACCAGCAGCTTCTTTCATCAGTTGTGATAATGGCATTACCAGACTGATAAAAACAAACCAGCATTTGCAAGGCACAACTCGATCAGGAGCACAGGGAGAAAGTTAGCCCACATTTGTGTCACCATCTAGGGGACATTATTATTTTAATAATACCCCAGTGTATTACAGCCTGTATTTGTTACACATATAGATAGATATAGATAGATAGATAGATACACCTGCACTATACATTTAAGCAGCAAGGGGCTCACATAAGATGAATTCAGTGATGCATCCATTAGTTGAGCAGAAGGCAAATTCCATTTTACTTCAGGGATTAAAGTTGCTGTCCTTCCACGGTTGCCTCTTAGTCTGATGTTTGTGTTGCTTAATGGCTAGTCATCATATAGACAAAAAAATATTGCAAAGTATTTATTTATATTAAGAGCATTTTGGGAAACATTTGAACAGAACTAAACAGGACCTTTTCCCCATAAAAATGCTTTATGGTCTCATAATTTATTGGCTCAAATTCAACGGCCTGGTTGAGATGTCACACTAATCTATACTGGGAATTTGTGCCCCAAAGGCACACCTCAATCACTGGTGCCTGCTGCTCTGCTGGAACAGGATGGATGGAAGTGTGAGATCACCCATTGCCTATCACTTGTGTGTTGCTTCATATATCCCAATGTGTGTGCTTCAGTCAGTAGGGACTGTATCAGAAATGGGCTCTTTCTTCATCCCTCATTGCTAGAAACCTTTGGTTGAGACACCTTGCATGATCTGTCCCTCTAGCCATGCTTCTAGATGAAGGATTGTCTTGGTGTCCATCTGGTGCACAAGGTTTATTTGGCAGAGGGAATATTGCCTTCCTGTGTAAAGCAGCAGCATTTCTTTGATTTGCTTCCCCTTGTCCTCCTTTAAAGAACCTGTCCTCTTAGAGAGAAATCGGCTCTTAGACCTGACAGTAAGCAAGTAACTCAAAACCCAAGATACATAGGGTGTTTACCTAATTTCTTCTTTACATAAATCCAGAATTTTTCTGAATGTAGACTTGCTTTCCAGTAATAAGTAGTGAGTTGGAAGGTAAGGTTTAGTTACTGGCTTCTAGAGAGCGAAGCACAATGGACTGGTATGTGCTGACTTCTGTGAACAGACATCAGATTATTCTTTTCCAAAGATGTTTCACAGGAGCAGGAAAGGATTTTCTACTACTAAAGGGAAGCTTGGAAGTCTTCAAACGAGCACCTGTGTGACTTCTGTTTCCTTCCTGCAGGTCCTCGCTTCTTTAGCTAGACAGATTAAATTCTTCTGCTTTGCTTTCTTAGAGCTAATTGTGCTGTACAGATTCAGTGAGCTGCTGCTAGACAGCAATTAACATTTTGTGACTTGTGTTCAGGTTTTGTGTTTTGTCTTTTCTCAGACTTCCACTTTCAGCAGAAAGAGTGGTTCCAGCTTTCTATTTTTATTGAGTGCGGAAACATGCACATTATCCAAAGAGAAGTAAAGCAAGAATAGGACTGGCAGTGGGATGCTAAGCAGGCATTCTCCTTTAGCTAGCAGTAAGACCTTAATTAAAGCATCACATTGAAAACAAACAGAAAACCTCTCAACTTATGTGATGATGAATAATTGCGGTTTTTTAGAAATACTGATGAAATTCTAACATAATAAGAATTCACTATGAATTCAAGGTACAAGAGCTGAAATGTGCAACATTATATAGTACAACTGAGTAACATCCATCAAGCTAGCTGGCTTAGAAGATGGCACGGTAGATTAATTAAATAAAAAGCTTTCAAGGTTATGAACTTTCCAAAGACAGTATGAGTCTGAGCCTGCACCCAAACATTTGGAAGCCTGAATAGGATTAGCTCATTTCTGTTTTTCCAGCGGGCACGGCAGAACTCTGAGTAGTAGCATCCTTAAAATCTGGCAATGTTTTGGATCTAGATTTGCTTTCTGCAACTTAAATCCAAGTCAGTGGGGCAGCTGCAAACCAGTGTTACATTACAAGGAAGAAAACCAAAAAAGTGATTTACTGGCTCTTAACAGAATACTGTGCTGCATCTCTTACCTTGTGACAGGGCATTTGTTGTTTGTTTTTTTTTTTTAAGCAGGGATCACTCCAGTATCAGGGTGCTTTTTGCATTAGGATGCTTACTTGTTTGTACCCCATAAGGTAAGGAAACACTCTTGTTCCAGTTTTGCAGGTGGAAAGACTGAAGGATGTGTCCCATTTCCCCCAGGGAACCTGTTGCAGTACCCACCCCAGTGCTGTTTGGATCTGTGCTGCAAACCTTTGCTGCAGGAATTCCAGCTGGGTGGAAGGGGTGTGGGGCCAGCAGTTCGTGCTGTTGTGTGGGCATGAAGGGAAGAGCAATTAAAGGTGGTCAGCAGGGCTGGGGTTGCTGGCTCTCTTCCAGTGAAAGGCAGCACCAATTCAGCTGCGTTTAATCTTCAGGCTGCATTTGAAGTATTCTGAATGTAATGCTCTTGTGGTTCCTGTGGCACTTGCATACCTTCTCCTTTCTTACCAGCTCTTCCCACCCTTCCCAGCTGCCTGCTCAGCTGGCCTGGCTTGAGCTGGTGGCCAGAGAAGGGTGGAGATGCCCTGAACAGGTGACAGACACAACCGAAGCCCATCTGCCATGGCCTGCAGGCAGTTGCTAGGCAGGCAGCAGCTGGCAAGGCTGAGGCAGAGCAGCTCTTGTGCTGGCATTGGGACGACTTGCCAGAAAATGCTTAAACTGAAGCATTTCTTAATAAATTCTTTCATCACTGTTTCAAGGGGAAGACTGCCTACGAAGCTATGCAGTGGATGGCTGATGAGGTGTTTACTATTAAAAAGAATTATTTTCTATAATGGAATCTAGCAAATAAGGGTATTTATTATGTAGTGTCTTAAAAGTAAAGCTGTTTCTGGTCTTGTTCAGTTTCCAGCCCTCCATCACCCAAATTAGTGGAGAGCCAAATTTAGGATTGAAAATTGTCAGTTCTTCTTCAGCTAATGAAGTAGCCAGTTTCTTACGACTTTGTACGCTGGCAAGGGAGAGAAAGAACATCTTCATCTACCTTGTTTTTCAGGAAAAATCTGTTGGCTTAGTTTGAAGAATGTAAGAGTGAAAACATGTGCAGTGAAGTGGAAATCATCACAAGTACCTCTGATAGAGACATGCATTTATTTTTGTTTCACAAGCTATGCAAAACCAGAATAATTAGCTGCAGCCCTCTGGCTTCTGACAAATTGCCAGTTCGGTTTTTGTGTGACAAAGTTTGGAGCCTTCGTGTTTCTCGTGACTTCAAAGCTGTTTCAAGCACTTCCACATCCAAACTTTCCTAGAGCTCTTGCTCACGTTTTTTAATCCTAAAATAGTGGAGATTTCCTATTTTTGGTGGGTGGTTTTGGTTCAAATGAACACTAACGCTCTTTTATCTTAGAAAGATGTTCTAGTCAGTTGGCTATAAAAGTGGGATTAGTCATTGTATTTCAAACTGCACGCATTTTAATAGCAGTGGGATATGAAGGAGAACATGTTTTCCGATGTGGAACAGTTGATTGTAGTGGTTACAACGGTCTTGACTGCTGTCTTGTTTTTCCTTTTTTTCCCAGCTCTCTGGGAATCGAGATATTTGAAATCTTTTACTTTGGAAAAGAACACTGTCCTTTGAGACATGGGTTTTCTTGAAGCCTGTAAAGGAGAATTCAGGGTGCCCTCCGCACTTTTTAATTCTTCAGTCAAAGTGAAATTCTAATGACAATCGTTTCTAGTATTTGTTGCCAGGGAGCTGTTGTTTTCTAGAAATGGGGAGAGGTTTATTTTCACATGAAGTCTTAATGGAATAAGCTTGAAACGACAGTGTTCTAACCAAGAAAAGGAGCTTGTAAAATATATATTTGATAGCATATACAGAAAGATGTGACTGGAAAACTTCCAAAGCAAGCAAGGTTGTTGAGATGTTGGAGAGTTGGCTCTCTAGTACTGGGAGAAGAAAGTTTATTTTTACATGCATGCCAGGCCCTCAGTAAAGTGCATGTTTTCCTGAGAATGGCAGCCTGCTTTGCCTTCAGTGCATTTTTGGAAATGATGCTATAGAGGCCCTCCAGCCCTTCCCAGTCTGGATTGTGTTAGGCACTTTGCGTATATTTGAAGGTGGGGGACCACTGGTTGAAATCTTGGAAAGATCCCAATATTTCTTAGTGTCAGTGCTACAAAGGGTGTGCTAAGATCACAAAGTAGGGTCTTCCAAAAAAGTGCATTAATCTCAGTTTCAAACCCAGAAACAGCAAGAGTGTGGAAGAACAAATCCCAAGCAGAATCCTCCCTCTGGTCCTTCTCAGCAGGGGAGATCCTGCTGTGTGAGACCTTCGTGGTAGCCGAGAAGCAGCATTGCCCAGCAGGAATGAAGCACAGGTTCCAGTGCAGGGAGAGATGATTTTGGCACGATGCTTTATATTGCATCAGCACATTGGTCAGTTAGGTACAGCATGGGCCTTTCTGGTCCACTGGGGAAGAAGAATAAATACACATCTGTTGGGGCAGGGAAGGAAGACAAAACTATGGAACATTTTCACTGTGTGGATTAAGCAGATTAAATAAACAACAAACACTTATTCTTAAAAATTAGACAGAGTAAGCCAAACAAATCAAATTGCATTTAGATTTATTTTTGCTTTTGGTGAGTTAGAGAGAGAGAGAACCATTGTGAAATTCTTGTATCTCAGAGAGAGTCTCTTACTGACTGGTTTGACTGCTTTCTTTTGATGGTGAATCCCAGTAGCCTTGGAGAGGTGTGGGATCTGCAGTCAGTTGCAGACAGCACCTGTGTGAGTGAAAACATTACTAAGGTTTAGAAATCTGTAACTAATGTATAATGGATGGCTGTCAGGTTGGAGCTTGTACTGTTTTGGGCTATGGAGCCAGCTTTGCCCAGCCCCTTTGTCCTCTCCCCACTCCTTGGTATGTAGTGATGAGGCAGTGATTCCTAACAGTGCTAAAGGCTGGGAGTTGGGAAGTCCTGAGTGAAAATCCAGTCCCTGTGGGACCTCTGCCAAAGATTGAGGTGGCTGTAATGGGACTGAAATTGCAGTGGGGAGTTGCCTTGCTTTGTCGCTTACTGCAGGCACTTTGGGCAAGTCCCTTGCCTTTTTCCCTAATGAAGGTAATATTCCACACAGTGGAATGCCATTTAAGTTACTTTCAGATATCTAAGTGTATAGATTTAGAGAAAAATGAGTGTGTGAAGGAAAATGGGGCTGTTAATTTCTCAAGATTGCTGTGTATACTCTTCTTTCTGTCATTAGCGTATGTCTTCCCAGATACTTCTGTGAACTGCAGAGCTTCATAAATCCCTCATCAAGAAACAGTATAGATAAAAACAAGACCCTCACATTATTATGTGATTATACAGTCCCAGTCTTTGCACAAAATGTCAATTAGACAGTGCTTTTATGAATCATGATTATTGCAGTGGTGCCTATTGGCCAGCAAAGACTTGGCTTTAATTTGAGTCTGTATTTAACAATAGGGTTATTTGTCTCACTGGATGCAGGTGTTGTGATATGGTATCAAAACAGGCACATGGAGTGTGTTCAGAGTCATGTGACTCAGGAAATGCCTTATTTTAAAACCAACCTGTCTCATTTGCAGTTTTGCTGAAACTGCAAAGTCAGTGTTGAAGTACAAATATGCACGTAGCTCTTTTGACCTTTTCTGAAGTGTTTTCTTGGAGTAGGAGGGATGGGGAGTTAATATGATACCTCTGACCCTGTCCTCTCCCAGATGAATGCCCCATCCCTTGTGTGTTTTGGGGGTGAAATCATGCAGTTCTCTGTCAGAGCTGCAAGCTCATTCCTGTGTCAGCAGTTGTAACCTTGTCTTCAGTCCTGGGGTTTAGTTCCACAGAGATGTTTTTTAGGAGCCCTGACTCATGTATCCACCATAGCTCAGACTTGGTATTTTTCAACAGCAGCTTTATAGAGAGAATATCATCAGAACAGTGAAGGAGGCTATTTGTATGCCTGTCTTCCTCAGTGAGGATGCTGGTAGGTCTGAACTGCAGATCAGTGGAGCTTGAGGAAGTCTTTTCAGTGTATGTTGACTCTTCTTTCTTCAGCTTCTGCAAGACTTACTCCTTTGATCTGTGACCTGAGATAATTGCATCTGGAAATATTGCATGCTTGTTTGCTTTTCTGGCACTTCACAATTAAAGGAGATAAACATATTCATGTTGCAAGATTGAGTGGTTCCAATAAAACCTGGTGCTTAAAAGACGTTAAGCCCTAAAGTTTCTTAAGTTTTCGTGTATTTGGTCTTTAACCTTAAGCTAGAGCAACTCCTAGTGCATGTACTTAAGCTACCTCTATATAAAACAGAGCGCAGTCAAATACAGCAAAAACTGGAAATGTTTTCCTGAGCCTCATTGCCTTCATGGAAATATAGCAGAAGACAGAAGAGTGGCTTCAACTTAATTAGAAGAGCTGAACTTCTGCCCACATCCTACCCCCTTTTTTCCTCTCCAAGGGGCACTGTGTTTTAAGGGTGATGTCTTTTTCTAGAATAAGTATTTATTTTTCACTTTAACTCTGCATTTCTGGTGGAAGCAACACACCTGCTTTTTCTTTCAATTTCTTTTTGAAAAAGTGTAGACCTCTTTGCTGTATGTCTAAACGTAGAGAGATTAGACAGAAAGGGTTTTTGCATATGTTGTAGGAGTTTTCTGTGCCTTTGGCTGTTATTTTGCAATATCTCTCATATTGACCTTTTGATGGAAAAAACTTCTGGACTTTTTGACAGTTTATTTTTAATCGCTGTCAGTTTTTTGGTAATATTTACTGCTAACAGTAATTTTGCACTGGTACCAAAAGCAGTGCAATTAATAGTGTAGGGTGGAAATTGTTGAATCTAGGATTTCACTTTGAGGAAGACAGGAGATTACCAGGAGAAGTTTAGATTATTATAAGCATAGTTTCTCCAAAGTGAGGTAGAAGTGGTTTATCCAAAATGTGTGTTTCTTTAGCGTAAGGTCACAGAGCTGTAGTGTGTTAATTTTTTAATTTATTTTTTTCAACCATCTTCCCTCACATGACTTGTCATGAAAGAGACTGCTGCTGCAAGTTTTGATATGAGATTAGTGTGGTTCTCTGTTGGCTATGCCAGGAGCAAGGGTGGGTAACTACGCTTAATAAATGGATTGAAATAGTCACCGGATACCTAAGGACATTGATCTGCCCTAAGCAGTCCCTTGGCAAGTGATGGAAGTAGACCCTCCTTTTGGAAAGCTCTTTTCAAAGAGAAGGTTGAGGGCAAGAGTGAACTTTATTCCCATACACTGGGGGGAGCCTGGAGAGAAGCTTTCTCCAGCAGATTCCTGTGACTCTCTCTGTTGCTCAGGTTTATACTGGGAAGAAACTTAGTTTAAACATAATGTGCTACTGACATAGTAATGAGTCTGTATAAATCCCAAAGCCAAAGGAACCACAAAAACCACCCAGCTTTGTGCAGTTCTGTGAGGCAGCTTTGTTCACGGTAGTCACAGTTTGTGCTCTGCTGCTTCTCCTCCAGCTCACGTGCCCATAGAACAGGGTGATTTTGTTCCCAGGAGGGTCCGTATCCAGGTGTGCTTTCTGTGACTCAGCTGTGATTAAAAACAAAGCAAACCCAAACCTGACTTCAGTTTGCAGATACGTCATTGAAATGGTGATGCCATAGTACATTTTGCTTTAATGGTTCTTTTCTTATGTTAAGGTTATTTTTGTCAAAAGGAGTAAAAAGAATTACTTGTTGCCCGTATTATAGGTGAATAAAAGCCTGTCAAGAGAACTTGTCCACTATGCTTTTGGTTAAAGTTTGCTCGTCAGCCTAAGGCAATGCTGTCAGCTAACCGGTCAGTAAGGTATCTCACATTTCAGTCATGATTTAAAGAAAACAAATCAAATTGAGGGTGGTGCTGCTTTGAAAACTGGCACAACAGAGCTTACAGGTGGGACAGTAGAAACTACACCTATATCATAGACTGCTTCTGTCATTGCTGAGCAATGGATTTACCTTAGGCTGTTTTCTGGTTGCTATTTTAGGATCCATGATAGTTCAGTGTCTTGCTAGAATTCACCGATCAATTTTTCAACCTGAGCTTCCTTCAGTAAATTATAGTTGCCTCATTTAATTTCCCAGTTGGCACACTTCCCTGAATAAATTTAAAGTTGTTATACATGTTAACTTATACATAGTGTCCTTGTTTGAGTGTGTGTTTTAAGGTCAGCATTGTGTAGTTAGTCAGGGCCTTTTTTACAAAAAAAGTATTCCTCCTCCTGGTACCTTGCCAAAGTGCAAAGAAGTTATTTACAATGTTTTGACAAAATCATCCCAGGACGGGATGGAAAAGATGCCATTGGGACTGAGCTAATACTGTAAAAGACTGAAATGTAAGGAAAACAACTGTTGTGGAGGAATTTTTGGCTGACTTTGCAATCTGAGAAGCTTTTTAGCTTTGTTTTTGTCATAAATTGTTGATTGGAGCCAAGAGCTTCCTTTACTCAAAGGTCTAAGTGCATCTGAAATTGTTTTCTTGTACAAGAAGCTTCGTTGCGCAGCTGCAGTGTCCTGTAACCTCAGTGGCATAGGCAGTGTTAAATTGTTCATCGCCTTACTGATGGCAAGATTAGAGAACAAGCTAAGTGCTTTCTGTAGAGAATTTATGTTGATTGCAGAGAGGTCATTTGTACTTTAGGTTAGTTTGGAAAATGTTCTTTCCTGTGACCTAGATGAGCTTATTTTGTAATACCCTTTCCTTTATGATAACAACCTTTAAGTGGCTGAAAAAAGAACGGTAGCTATAAAGAGGGAAACAGAACTTTCTCTTTTTAAGTACAAAGCAGCTTGAAAGCGAGTCAAAGCAGATTACATGTTCATGAGCCTGTTGTGATTTACATACCATGCAAGACTTAATAGCTGGTTATCAGTGAACTAAGTGACTAAAACGAGGTAGAGATAGCACTTGTTCCCTGCTGGTGACAGATCCTTTCACTGGTCCCTGCTCCTGATAGTTTTTGCACTTGTGAGCCAAAAAGGGCAGGTTAGCGTTGATGATCCTCCATTGGCCAGAGGACCTTTCTCCTGCCAGTAAAGGGCCATGTTCTCACACTGCTTTCAGTTCCCGTTGGGTGAGGAAATTACACTCTGGTGGTCGGCCTTGTCTAACAAGTGTGTGAAATGCTCCAGTTCTCTGCTTTCTTTTGATAAATGCTCTGATTCCTTTTCTTCGAGGTAGCTGGCTGCTGGGTCTCTTCTTAGCTTCTTCAACCTGCTTGTACAATTAAGTCAATGCATTTCTACTTTTTCTGTGCTTCCGAAAGTCTGAATCTTTTCGAGTGAGCCTGTAGAAGTGGATGCACACAAAAGCTGTGTTGGCTCTGTGAGCACTGTGTGCCACATAGGTGTGATTATGCTGTGCCTGAGCAGGTACCAGCAGGGACCAGGACAGTGCTGTTGCTTGTGCTGTAGCATGTGCAGTCTATACGGTACGGTCCAGGCCTTGCAGTGCCTTTTAGTCTGTTGGTGTAATGTCTTTTTACTAGTTTAATGCAGTCAGCCCTTTGTACAGCGTCTCAGTGGATTATATTTACTTCTGTATTAGTATAGAGTAGGTTTGACTTCAAAACAGCACAAGGAAGGAAAGAGGCTAGTGAGGTGCCCTGATGGTCAGTGGTAGCTGGTGTAGTGGAAGCTTAGAAGGCAAGTGGAATTGCATTTTCCCAGCTGCCTCTTCAACTTCTCCCATGTCAAGGTCCTTTCTTCTGAAGTGGCAAAGTGCTGACTTAGACACAAGAAAGGTTTAAATGATGCTTTCAGCAAGTCTGCTTTCGCCACACTCCTGGCTTTGCTTACTATGTCTCTGCACTGCCAAGCAGCTCATATCCTTCCGTGCAAGGAGGACCTCTCCAGGCAGGAATGGAACAGGGAGTGCCTGACCCAGTTGTAGCCCCAGTGAAACACCAGCTGGAAGCACTCGTGTTGCAGGTGGAGAGTATCTTGCTCAGTTTGGAGGGACTGAGTTCAAACCAAAGACAGGCATGGACAGCCCACTGTCCTTGAACCACATGGGACTTGAAAGTTGTTCTTACGTGTTTGCTAAGCCATGGTCACATCCCAGGAGCTGTGGCAGTCCCGAGTCTGTGGAGATTATTGTCAGGTGTCCTGTACTTTCTTAGCAGCTGGCAAAGCGGTCTGTTGGTGTTTCTATAGTTCGTGGCTCTGTGACACTTTTGATGTGTTCTTTTCAAATCAATGAATCTGACTGCTTTTGCCTTTTCCATAAATCTGAATATACCCAGTTTTGGAGGATTGCATTTTATAACTACTGTCCAAGACTCTCCTGGCGTGGGTACAGCCTAACTCTGCTTACAGCAAAAGTGATTTTGAAGTAATGCTATGCTGTCTTTTTGTTTAAGGAATCACAATGCAGCATAATCATGCATGAAAGATAATCTGTCCATGGTAATGCTGTGTTGATGGTCTACTTTGTTGCTGCCCAGATATGTCAGTCTGTAGCCAAGTTTTGGTGCAGTAATACCATCAAGCTAATGTTTAAAAGAAGAGCTGACAGAGTTTACTTCATCTTCAGTAGAGACAAGTACTAAGCATAGCTGTTGATGATTGAGAATTTTAATTCCTTACAAATTTTCTTAAGATTCATGTGCTGCAACTTTATTTATTGAATCTCTCAGGATTGTTTATGATTTTGTCTCAAGAAGTTGGTGTGTTTGCCGAGGATCACTTAGCAACAGTCTATGGCACAGTGACATGCTCATGCTAGTACTATGAAGCAAAAAACAATGAGGAAACACCCAGAAACAGCAAGTAAATAGAATTTTAAAGCAAAACAAAGCAGTTCACTTAATGAACAGTTCCACATTGCTGTGGAGGGGCACTGCTTGTAAAATACTTTACTTACATGTTTGTAATCTTGATCTAATGATACTCTCTGCTTATGCAGGTGTTCGTATTCATGGGACATTTCCAGCTGTTATAATGGAGCATCTCCTGAGTATTTAAAATAGAAGCAACTATTTGATATTGAAACAACTCATACTTAAATCTGTTAAGTCTTCTTAATTAGTGCTCCACCAAATACTAGCTAAGGAATAAAAGTTCCCTGGAAGGGTCTGGGATCTAGGCTGTTATTCCAGCTTTACAGCTTTGTGCACACTTTGTACAGCTCTAAGACTCTTCTGCTTCTAATAACATTCCTATTCCTGTGGTGGGGTTTTTTTCTTGTTTAGGTTTGGGCTTCTCTTTGATCAAGAGGAACGATAAGTTCAGGTCTGAATGTCTGCATATTTCAGGCCTTTTGTTATTGTATATTGATACCAATAACAGGCTTGACTTAAATAACTTCGAAGCAGTGCCATGGAAAGGGGCCTGGGGGTCAATGGAAAGTTGAACAGGAGTCAGCAGTGCCCTGGCAGCCAGGAGAGCCAACCCTGTCCTGGGGGCATCAGGCACAGCATCACCAGCCAGGCAAAGGAGGGGATTGTCCCGCTCTGCTCTGCACTGGGGCAGCCTCACCTCGAGTGCTGGGGGCAGTTTTGGGTGTCACAATATAGACAAGCCATCAAGCTGTTTGAGAGTGTTAAAAGGAGGGCCACAAAGATGTGAAGGGCCTCGAGGGGAAGCCGTGTGAGGAGCAGCTGAGGGCACTTGGTCTGTTCAGCCTGGAGAAGAGGAGACTGAGGGGAGACCCCAGTGCAGTTACAACTTGGTGTGAGAGGAAGAGGAGGGGCAGACACTGATCTCTTCATTCTCAAGACCAATGACAGGACCCAAGGAAAGGTATAAAACTGAGTCGGAGGAGGTTGAGGTTGGATATCAGGGACAGGTTTTTCACCCAGTGGCTGGGCACTGGAACAGGCTCCCCAAGGAAGTGGTCACAGCTCCAAGCCTGCCTGAGTTCAAGAAGTGTTTGGACAATGTTTTCAGGTACATGGTGTGATTCTTGAAGCATCCTGCACAGGGCCAGGAGTTGGACTCAATGATTGTGATGGGTCCCTTCTGTGATTCTATGATTCTGTGACTTAGCTTGCACTGGAAGTGAAAGCTGAACATGATCAGAAAAGATCTTATTTTTTAGAAATTGCCCTCAGAGTCTGGTGTATAGACAATAAATAAGTGGGAAATGGCCCCATCTGTGTTTGGTACAACAGTAAGTTGACAGCAACATAGATTACACTGTGTTTATGGATCTTTCTGGCTCAAGGGGTGGGAAAAGTTAAGTATTGTAAGGAAATGCTTTATTGTAAGTATTCTTTCTGATTCTGGGATGTGCACTGAACAAATTCTACTATTTTTTTTAACTTTTCAAGAAGGAACCAAAATGCAGTATTTGCATTTAGTGTTAACTGAGTTTTAAAGGAGTTTGGATATGAATCCAAGTTTTAATGGAAAAGCTGAGACTTGGTGGAATTCAATTTGTTGTTACTGGTATTCCTGCAGTCACTTAAAATTCTTAGTTCCCTGACCTTAGAATCTGGAGTCTTCAAGAAGAAAAAAACAGAGAATGTTATTATTTTCTTTGGAAAATATCCCATATAAAATTCATTCTTATAGTAAGAAAGGTATGAAAATACAGTGCTAAGCATGACTGGTGGTATTTCCTACTAAAATGGGGAGGCTGTCATACTTAAAGACCTCAGGTCTTAACTCAGTTGCTATCTTACTCTGCCATACAACAAACCTGTAAACTGGAACAGCTCAACAACAAAACAGTGCTGAATTCTCTCTCTCAGTTTGCAGAACCAAAGCTGTGTCTATAATGTATTTTAACACCGAGGGATGAGATCTGGTGTAGCATGCTTCACCGACCTGCAGGTTGTCATGCTGTGTGCTTGCTTCATTCAGAACACTACAGATGTTGAAATCGTACGTCGCTGTGTTCATCCAGCTCGGTTTCTCTGTGATGGGGCAGCTCTAGGAGGTGGGGCAAGGAAATGCCACAAAAAGTCTGTTTTGGGCAAGGTTATCACAGTTTGTTTAAGCTGACGAGGCAGGCCAAACCAAACCCATCTTGGTTGTCTTGGTCTGTGGGCAGCATAAAGAGATTATTTAAGGTTGTGCTGTCATTTCTGCAGATGCTTGCAGCAGCCAGGGATTTGAAGGACTTTTATTTTATCAGATCAAGAAACCATTAATTGTACCTAGAGCTTTGAATTAAGTGCCCTCATTGCAATTGTTTGCATGTAAACCACATACAGTGCTTCCTAACATTTCAGTCTAGTGTTGGGAACTTCACAGCAGACTTTTCTCACGTGTCTGATTTCCATGCATTTCCTGCTATCTACTTTAATATCCATTGCTTCATGCATTTGTCATTTCTCCTGTTTCAAAAGCATTTGATCGAGAATAAATGGGTAAAAGAAAACGTTCTCTACAAGCTAATTCTAAAACTGAAGACCATCAAAATAGTATTTCTAGATGTGTTTTATTAAGGCTAGCCGTAAAAACATTAGATGCTGCTTTTCTATGTGTTGTAGTTTGGGGTTTAGATGCTCAAAAGAGAGCAATGGCGTGTCTACCAAAAAGTTCAAGTCACTTAATCTCCATGTTGAAAGCATGTATTTATGTTAAGGATCCATACAACTTGCTGGTCAGTGGTTTGCATTTTGTCCCTTGTTTTACAGCTTTTACTGACTGGCTCATTTTTTTTAAGCTCTGCGTATGGAACTTCCTCTTGAGCTGAATGTTTCTGCAGTTAACATAAGCAGGTTAAACCTGAAGTACAGAGCTTTTGAAGAGCAAATTTCAAACTTCAGACCACTCTTTGCACCAGCTCTGCATCCTTCTTTGTTCCCCTTCACGAACATCTGTGCTGTGGTGTTCAGAACAGGCTGTACTGAAGGACCTATGTTTGGAGCCCATCCTGTGCTTGTACTTGAAGTTGTCTGGAGGCAAGCCAACTCCTCATTTTAAGGTTACAAAATTGTGCTAGCGTTGCAAAGGACTGGCTTTGTTCTCCATGGGTCTTACTAGCCTCCTAAGCCCTGTGCCACATCAGTGAGGCCAGGCAGCATCCCCAGCAGAGCCAGGGTCCATCTGCTCTGGCTGTGGAAAGAAGAGGCAAATTGCGCATGTTTCTGCCTGTATGTGACCACAGACCTACCCAAAATGTGTTAATCTATCCAAGTACAGCATTGGGATGACTGTTTCTGTGGAGAGCACTAGTGATGAGAAGCCTCCTGCTTTGTGATGAGCTGTTAGGACGGTTCCCTCTAAACTGCTCGTCTCCTTTCTGCTCCTTGCTAGGTGTGTACCAGCTTACACTGCTGTGTTTGTCACAGCTTGTTCCCTGCACTGGGACAGGCAGAAGCGTGCCTTGCCACCGCGGTGTGGCTGCAGCACATCCTGGGCTGTAAGCTATGGTGCTAGCTCCTAGCTGGAGGTGGCAGCCTCAGTGTTTGAACACTTGCTGTTGTGTCCTGCAGCCAACCTCAGTGAGGAGTTCCAGCCTCCTGGACCACTGCTGAATGCTGAATTACAGCTTGACTCCAGTTGGAATCTTCTGACAGACAAGCATGGCAGAACTAAAGCTGCCGACACTAAATTTTTCATATGTTCCTTTAGATCTTGAAAGGTCATTTTTTTTTTAATGGCATAGAAGGTGGAGTGGGAACATGAAATTTGCGGTACTACAGTGGAAATGAGGTGCTCTAGTCAAGGGGAAGTAATCATTAAAATATATACTAGGTGTCAAATTAGTTCCACACTTAGTAAAAATTGTTTAAAGTCATGATTTTATTATTTCCACAAAGATAAGTATTCAGTCAGGTTGTCAGTTATGATGAAGGTCATGGTGAGGGGAAGTTCTGTGGCTTGGGCCATAGGACAAGTCAGATGAGTGACCATACTGGTCTTTCTTTATATCTGAGGTCTGAGGTAAGTTAGCGAAGTAATGAGCCTGCTTTTCAAAGGTGCTGAACAGCTGCTGTTGAGGTTCATGGTAAAAACCAAATGATCTAGCATTTCATATTTACCATGGGGTGTAAATATAAATGCAGCAGCCCACTCTGCACGGATGTGTGTCTGTGAATCTCATCCCATCTGTCCACCCGTCCCCCAAAGAATCTCAGCGGAAAAATTTTTTCTGAATGAATTCCGTTATTGAATGCTGGCAGATTTTCTGACCATCTTTACTGTTAAACTGCTTGTATTTGTGTTGCTCTAGACCTCTTCTACTACTTAGTGATGCAAACGTGCACGAGTGACCTGTACTTCTGGGCCACAGGAAGGCAGAGCCTCTGAGTCTGTGCGCTGAAGCTTATCCATTGGTGTCCTTCCCTCTGTGAACATTCATAGAAATTGCTGTACTTTTTTCGCCATTTTTGAGGGACTTTTCTAAATTCAGTGCAAAATATAATACAGTGCAGCAGCCTGTGTTATGCTTTACAAAACAGCATAATTTTGCTATTTGTGTTTCTCATGGCTCTATTTAGAAAAAAAATGCTACATTGTGAATCTACTATAGGAATTTGATTCTATGATCCCTGTGGGTCCCTTCTAATTCAGGATATTTTGTGATATCATGATACCTATTGGCAGTGCAGTAGAAGAAAACTAAAATTACAGGGTTTTCATTTTTTATTTCCTAGAAAATAAGCTTTACAGAATGCGGAATTTCTGTTAATGTTTCAGTGCTTACACTTCTATTCCTTTGCAGTTAATGAGATACCACCATATGCAAAGGAACATGCCTACTCCATAGGCATGCTAGGTATGTGGTAGGGAAAGAAGGCTTGTAATACTAATTTCAGGATGAATTTTTTTTTTTTTTTTAATGAGATAATTTCAGTATTCAGTGAGGGATTTTGGTTCTGTGGGAACTGGTCAAATTTAGCAGACGTAAACATAGAAGGCAAGTAGCATGGCAACTTGGAGAGCCTCTGCCCCTATGGAATAAAATAAACAAACACACAAGCAGCTTATTGCTGCATTTTTAGTATGCTTTTTTGAAAGAGTCTGAAGGGGTGAGGGTGTGAGAGACTGCTCTCTTCAACAGTGTAGAGAGACTTCATAAAAACCTCTTCTGTAGTTTGGTACATCCTGCGGTCCAAGGAGGTGGCTCTGCGCAGGAGCTGTGGGAGTGCTCCTGTGGTATAGCTGGGAAAGTGGGGTTGCAGGAGTAGCCTTTGTAGGTAGCATCTTTTCCACCTGGACTGGGTGATCTGCTAAAGAGCATGAAATATGTAGTTACGTTGCTAATCTGGACCAAAGTCAATCCCAGCGTGTCCTGCTTTCCTAATTTTCCTAGGAAGATTCGTGCTAACACAAGTGAGGGCCTGTGACTCAGCCACGCCTCCCATTGCATTTTAAAATACCATGTCTTTTAGATAGAGCAGTCCCAGACCTGTTTTTGAGGATAACACCCATTTTCTCCAGAACTCAGGACAACCTTCGGATTCTGAAATAGCAGACTAATGTAATGAGCCTGAAATGTCTAAAAAAAGGAAAAACTGCGAAAGAAAAGTTTTATTACCAAGTAAATGAAGGTCAACCCTCCTGCAAGCACAGGATGAAGAGGGGAAACTTTATACTCCTGGTAAAAGTAATACCCTTGCTGTTGCTTCTAAAAGTAAAACCCAACCAAATTAAAAAAAAAAAAAAAAAAGAAGTAGTGAAATAAATTGTTACTCTATTGCTGTCTCCTTTATAGTGGGTAGTTAGCTTATGTCTAACTGCCTTGTGTCAGTCTGAGATATAAATATAAGTGATAAAATGCACTTTATTAGATGGGCTGGAAATTAATTGCTGTTAGGTCTTAGTTGTTTCTCATCATGTTTCCCATAGAAGGAGACATCTTGAAAGGCACCCATTTTTCATGAGCTATTTTTATTACTCAAAAGTTACTTGAAGCACTTATTTGAGGCATTTACTTTCAGCAGAGAAGAAAACAGCTGAATTCTCCTGTGCATATTCTTAGTTTCTGCTGCAAGGTGAATTCCGCTGCAAAGCCCACTGCCATGGTGGTAATACAGCTGGATTGCAGTGCCTTGCCTCCACCAGTGCCAACTGTGTGAACCTGTGTTTTCTTGGTTTTAACCATAACCAGTTCCTGCTATATATTACCAGGATATATTCAGTGGTATTTAGCACATTTCAGCTACTTTTCCATTTTGCTTTCTTCTACAGACAGTAAAATACTTAAAACTGAAATTGCCACTGTTAGCAGGACAACCAAAGGTGAGACTGCCCCCAGCATAGTAATTAAAACTGGTGCACCCTGGAGATTAGTTGGCTAGTTTTTGTGCTTTCTGGGGTCATCCTGGGTCGTAGGGTGCATAAAGGGAGGAAGGGGAAGAAAGATGATAGATTGCAGTGAGAAAGGATGACAAGCCTTGAAGTCTTATTGTCAGTTACTCATGGCAGTTATACATATGACATGGCATCCTTTCTGTGACTTACCTTTGTCTCTTAGAGCATCTTTACCAGATGTAGATTCTCAACAGTGTTGAAACATCTGACTCAGGATGTGCTATGGAAGTGCATGTTCCATAATCCTTGCTGCCTGGCTTCTGCTGAGCCCAGGTTGCCTCTGAAAGTTCTTATCAGACAGTAAATAAAACCAGTTTTGTTTGCAGAGGGAGTTTCCTAATTGCACTGCTAGCTTGTTTGGTGTTGAAGTGCACATACAGGAGAGACTATGAACTTTGCAAATATTGAAAACTGTCACTTCTTTACGTTTCTTGGTGAAAAGAGAGGCTGTTGTCCCTTTATCAAATGAGCTGGACTTTTAAAAATGCTGGTTGTTGATAGTCAATGCAAGGAAGTGCCTGGAACCACAGAGCTCATTGCAGCACACAGCACTTCCCAAAATACACTTACGTTGGTATGTGTCTGCAAATAGCTGCAGGTCACAGCTATTAAACCTGCGGTTACTCAGCCCCATGCTGCTACAGGATAGTTAATGGGCTGAACTCTGGCTATGATAGATCTTTTTGTATTATTAGTGGTATTCAGATGTGCTGCTGTCTACTGCATTGTGAATGCCACAGAGCTGAGTTGTGTAAGAGCTTATTAAACCTCAGAATAGATTTATTTGGAAAGCTCTAGTTAAAGCTAGTGAATGACACATGTCTGTAGTAAGCAATATATGAATACTCAGAACACTAACCCTGCAAGCCTGCCTTGGTTAAGGACATGGCAAATGTCTGCAGTCTCTACAGAGTGGAGGAGGCCAGTCCTTTTCAAATGCAGGAGATAATTTTCTTGGCCTTAGTTTCACATTTTGCAGGCTGGCAGGGTCCCGAGCTGAGAGGCAGCGCAGGGATCGAAGCTGTGCAGGCTGTGGTGACAGAACTGGTGCTGCCTTACGGAAAGGGACAGGTCCAATCCCCCTGCATGGTGATGGTGTCGTGCTTTGCTGGAAGCAAAAGTGCTACGACAGAGAAAGGATCCTGTTTAAAAAGTTCTGTGTGAAGCTTTTCTGGTTGGCTGAATTAGGGAGGGGTGGCTCTGTATATGTGGAAATATCTCTGCTGTTTACCTGAAGTGCAGGATTACTTCTTATGTTTTGTCTGTTGCTTGGTTTAAGTTCCTTCATAAAGCTTCAATCGACTGGACTTTCACCAGTTCCCATGGGAGATTGCTCCATGGTCTAACACATTTGTGTGCCAGCAAGTCTTTCTGGTGATCAGCCCATACATTTCCTTCCTGTCATCCTATCAGTCCTAGTTAACCCATTTTGTATTGGGCTCAGCTTAAGCATTCTCTCTCTTCTAGGGCAAAGCACCTTTCAGATGCTGATACTCTTTTACCTTACCACCTGTTTGCCATGGCTGAAAGTAGGGTTGCTCCACAGCTGCCTGGCTTCAGCAGTTGATGAGCTGTAAATCCACACCCTTTATCTTGTGGTAACTTGTTTGCTTGGATGTAACCTAAGAATTTCAAACTAACTGCCTAGGAAATTTAGGTACCTAAAGGTCACAGCTGTGACCTGGAAACCTGAATCCTTATGTTCTCTTGGATATCTTATCTATGTTTTGCCTTCTTAGTGGAAATCAAGCCCTTTTGCCTGTTTTTTTTTTTTTTTTTTTTTTGCTGGTCACAATGTTTCTTCCAGCATTGTTGTGCTCTTTTCCTTGTCAGCTTTGAAAGGTGCAGAAAAGAAATTGCTTCCATTCCATATATTTTTCAAGGGTATATATTGACTTAATGGTGTTTTGGAAGGGACTATGATTTACTTTATGTAAAGCTTGATGTCATACAATTGGAGTCTGTTCTTCTTTTTCTCCCTCCCTCCCATTTGCACTTGAGAAAAGTCTCCCAGTTTAGCTCCCACACCTTGCAGCAGAAAGGTTTCCTGTACTGCTGGTCGGGTCCTTTCTGCATGTTTGGTTATATTACCACAAAGGTGTATTTCTGAGGCACCTACACTTCTGCTTTCACTCAGTATATTCATATTGAGGCAGCCATGTGGGGAGCGAACTTGGGTAAGAAATGAAGTGGTGTTTGTTATGTTACAGACCACGCAGCACTGTGAAGAATCTTCTGTTTTGGTTCCAGTCTTATACCTTTCCCCAAAAGGTGATTTTGATGTGGAACAGGTTTGCAGGTAGTATTATAACTTTAATTTTAAAGCACATTTTGCTAGTAAACAAATAAATAAGTACATAAATACCAACTGCTTGCTGGCTTTCTGCTTACTTCCCCTGCTATTTTATGAAACCCTCAAGACATTTTCTGCTGCTCAGAAGTTTCAGTTGGACTGTGTATAACAATCCCCCAAAATCTGAGGAGTGCTTCAAAGGGTTCCCACTCACTCATCAGAAAATACTTACGAAAGTACTCTACTGTTGCAAAATTTCCCCTGGTTCAAGATCTGCCTATGCCGGGGTGTCCTTGCAGTATTTCAGGCTGATTCAGGTGAAGCCTTTTGCATGTTGATTCATTTTTATTCTCAAGTGAATTTGGCAAAACTATGTTGGCGTTTTTTGCATATCTTTAATTTTGCTGCTTATCCTAAAGAACAGTTAGACCTTTCTGAAAAGGTTCTCAAAGAGCATTCATCTAACTTGTCATCTTTTATTCTTATGTATTGCACTGCTCCTGGGAGTAATCCTCCAGTTGTAGCGTGGTGCTATTTATCCCCCCCAGTGGCATCCCCAGCTGCTGCTTGCCTCTGGCAAAGAAGACAAATGGTTATTGTGTTCTGGAGCCATGCCAGGTCTTCTGTGTCTCCACTTGGTCAGTATTGTTGTGTTTTATTTAGGAACTAGCAGTGTTTGAATAACACTGGTTTATTTTGAGCTTTTCCTTCTCCATCTCCCCACACTTCCCTCCCCCTCAGTAATTTTTTGTTTAGACACCTGGGTTTAGTAAAGGGAGACAGCCCAGCCTGATGAGCTCCTGAGTAACCTGAGAAAATACACTTTGAGCTTGAGGTTTTATAATAATGGTGAAGAGAATGTTTAGTTTTTTGTACAAGTTTTTAAGATGATTGTTTTATTGTTAAATTGTCTGGCTGAGAAGAGAAATGTTACCAATTTTGAGTAAATTGTTACACTCAAATTTCCTTGAGAACAATGTGAACAAGCAACTCAGCCAGACTTCTATATATGCCTGTCAACATTTGTTTCAGAGTAAATACACCCTCATCAAAATCAAATGATTTCTCTGTTTTTATTGTCTACCCTTAACTTGTGTCTGCGATGCTCATTTTCTTTGATGATTCAAACAAAATTTCAGCCGAGATCCCTCTGTCACTGCTCTGAATAGCAGGTGACTTTACAGGCCTGTTCCCCTCACTGCTGATGGTTGATTATCCCACACACATACTGGTATAACCTCCTTCCTTGGAAAGCCTGAAGGGCTTCATAGAGTCATAGAATGGTTTGGGCTGGAAGGGACCTTGAAGATCATCTTGTTCCAACCCCCCTGCCATGGGCAGGGACACCTTCTACTAGACTAGGCTGCTCAAAGCCCCATCCAGCCTGGCCTTGAACACTTCCAGGGATGAGGTGTCCATACCTCACAGGGCAACCTTGTCCAGTGCCTCACCACCCTCACAGTGAAAAATTTCTTCCTAACATCTAATCTAAACCTGCTCTCTTTCAGTTTGAAGCCATTCCCCTTTGTCCTGTCACTCCATGCCCATATAAGAAATCCTTCTCCATCTGTCTTGTAGCCCCCCTTTATGTTCTGGAAGGCTTCATGAGTAGCTCTCACTTAAGGTGAGCATGTTCCTATCTTCTCTTCAGCCAGGTCTTATTTAGCAGTCATACCCATAAGTAATGACATGGCCTAGCTAAAAGTGATTAGCAGACAGTCCACTAATTTTCTCAGGGAACTGGGAATGTATCTTGGTCATCTTCTTAGCTGTACATTAGGGAAATTGTTTCTGTGCCAGTGTTGAAAAGGGCATGTTCTGTCAGCACATTTTAAATAATTTTTGAAGGATGTGAAAAGCTTGGAACAGCTGAAATAAGTAAAGGAAAAAAAAAATGGAATGGGGGGGAAAATGTTATGTCAAAACTCAAGATCCACTGATAGTGAAATGACTTTCCTTCTTTTAAATTGCACAACTGAAAAGGTCACATTGCATTAATATGTTAAATGTAACTACAGTTTTCTCTCTCCATGTTTTCATTTTACAAGGATATCTGCTTAGGTGTGTGTAGAGATGGGAGAGGGATTTTAAAAAGACCTTGGACATTCACCTGAACAGCAGAAATGCCTGGTCTATGCCTGCCAGATGTTCTAAAATGTATTATTCACTTCTAATTTTAACCCTATCACTTGATTTTAAATCTGAGTTTAGCAACAGCTTAAGCTCAAATTTCGAAGATACTTTGTAAGCCAGTGTGGTGGGTTGATCCCAGCTGGCAGCTGAGACCCCAGCCAGTCCCTGCTCACTCAGGTGGGCTCAGGTCTCCCAGCTGTGTTCCCTCCCAGCCTCTTGCCCGCCTCTATCCACGGGCTGCAGGGGCAGCTTCAGAGGCAGAGGTGGCCTGAGCAGTGTGCAAGCCCTGCTCAGCAGTAACTGCAGCATGGGTGTGCTATCAACACTGGTTTTGTCACCAGTTGGAAACACAGTGCCATACAGGCTGCTGCTGTGAGGGAAATGAACTGTATCCCTGCCACACCCAGTACAACCAATGACTGTCCTAAAGAGCCTCGTTCAGAGATCAGTTCTTGCTCTCTTGTGAAAGAAGGAATATTAGGTAGCTCTAGGAACTTTGAGGAACCTTGTCACAGAGAAGCAGCTCCAGAGCCTTCAGCCCACCTTGGGAGCTAGTCAAAGGTTACAGTATTGCTCTGAAGTTGGGAAATAGTAACAGACTCTGCTCCTCGCTAGTTGCAAAAGTGGAATAAAGAAGCTGTGCTAAACACACCACTGTATCAAGCTGCAGGATCCTCAACTTTGGCTGATGTTGCAGAGACCTGAAGAGCTCAACAAGTTGAGATATAATAGAAGAATATGAGTGTCAGTTCTGTTCTTGTAAGGCTTACAGCTGCTGTAGCTTCATAAGCATGTCTCTGATGTCCTGATGCAGTTTAAAGACAGAGTAAAATGGGCTAATGATAGAAATGCGTGGTGGAGGAAATAACTTGAAAGGGCTTAAATGACCTCCTGGATGGTGAACTTCCAGGTGTGAGAGTGCAGCAGGCACTCCAGCTTAAAGGAAGTCAGTCTGCTAAAGCTTATTAAGGTAATCCTGGTAGTAAAGGGACAGAAACCGAACCTTCTCAAGGTGAGTCTGGTGCCTTGGAGGATAGTGTATTGTGTTTTAATTAAAACACTGCAGTTCAGCTATAATCCTTTTATTTTTCTTCTGAAAAGCTGCTGTGAAGAATTAAAAATCCTTGAAGGTCAGTGCTGATGGGCACTCCCCAGGGCCTACATCCAGGACCAAACTGGCCCCACAGCTGTGGGTCAGTAGAAAGTAGGAAGCTGATATGGAAGATGTCTCCGTTGGTTTTCAATCTCAGTATTTTTCTGAGGTCTTGGCTTAGAGTTCAGCACGTCAGGGCATGCATGCAGATCTTGCAATGCTTCCTGTTTGCCAGCAGTTATGCTTTCAGTACAGTGTAGCTCTTGTATGCATTAGACATTGCACGTGGCTGCAGTTGTGCACAAGGCACCGGGAAGGTTTATCTCTGGTTTCAAATAAAAGATCTCTGCCTTTCCCTACATCACCTCCTCTACACCCTGCCTCTTGTTTCCATGCAAATAGAGAGAAAGAGGGAGAAATAATGGTAAGGTGCCATTTACTATACCGTTATAGATAAGATATCCTTTTTAATGCAACATATGACATAAGGTTCCTGACACAAGAGGCTTTCTGATTCATAGTTCTCCAACATCCCCTGCTCCAGCTCAGACAAGTTGATTATTTCCTTCTACCAGCAGATGTAGATAGGAATAGTTGGAGCTGTGATAACTTTGTCTTTAGTAGGGGCCAGCTGGGTCACACACCTTCTCTTTCCTGTCTGTAAAGAGCAGTGAGGGATGGCCCTGTGTGCTGCTGGCAGGGAGTGGTGGCCTGACTGAACTGACTGGAGAGGAGGGAGATGCCAGTTCAGCAAGTCATCCTCAGCTGCCAGGGACGGAGGGAAACAAGGGAGGCTTGTAGAGAGATGCAAAGTGGAGAGGGAAGTCATGGTCAGAAACACTTCTTAATGTCTCTGGTAAGTTGAGAATTGGGAATTGGACAGCTCTGGATCACCTGCCTCCGGTTGGGGGCCCACTGCTGAAGGCATCTGTACTCACATTGCAACACAGCTTAAAGGAAGCAGCCTTTGGAAATTGCCTTACCAGCTCCTGCTGGGAAATAATTTTTTCACTCTGCTGTGATGTGCAGGATGAACTTAATCTGCAGGAACTCTTTCTGTCGGTTGTCTGAGGTTTTTAAGTCAGCTTTTCAGTTCCAGTGGGTTGAGCAAGTACAATAAGTCAGGTGATGCAAAGGGGGAAAACTCTGCTCTATTTTTCAGCATGGCCTATTAGAATCCTCATTAAATAGAAGTTTTTCCTGAAGTTATATGAAGATGATTCTTATATGACTGATGCCATAAATTAAAATGGAAAGTTTGTTCATGTCTTTTGTTTTCAATAAGGAAAGGGAGTTTCATTTGGAAATACAGATTTATCCTGAAAGTTTTGAGTGTGCTTGTGCCCAAAAGGTTTAAAGATATTTTGCTTAGCCTAGCAGTGAACACTAAACAGTCAGGAAGCATGTGGAAGGGGTTTTGTCAGCAAACAGGCCCTTTTTGCCAATTGTATGTGAAAACTTCTGGGTATAAAAGCCGTGCCAGCAATGATTTTTTCCTGCTCAGAGAACTTGAAGCTGACTGGTTATGGTGAGGTGCTTGGCTCCCAAGTGGAACAGGCAAGGGACAGAGTTTGTGTTCATGTCATAGTTTTAAGGACGAATGTCAGAGAGTACTTCTAATTATCGACTGATGTCACTGAAAAGCAATGTAGGGGTTTCAAGCCCCCTTTTCTTCCTGAAATGTAGGCTTTTAAATACTCCAGTGGTGACAAATGACTACAGGGAAATTTGCAGAAGCTCCATGTAAGTTCTTGGTTTCAGAAGATGGCTCAGAGTGGCAATGTGGTGGTTCCTTCTCTGCCGTGTCCTAAGTGAAAGTTAACTAGTTAGAAGCAAAGGGGAGGAAGAACATGTGTATGTATGTCTTCTCCAACAAGGGCTCTTGGAAAGGTAGGAATATATATGTAAAAGAAAATATATAAATGTGTTTACCATATATAAATGTGTATGTTATACTTACCTTCTTTTTGTGAACAGCTTTCTTAGTGGTCAAGGCTCTAAGTTCAGCTGAGATGCATCTGTGCTCAGCTGGTCTCTGCGCACGCTATTCTGCCCTCAGGAGTTCCGTGTGTCCTTGCTGAAAGCTGTGTAGCCATGTTTATAGGTGTGTAGTGTCACACCCATACTCTTGCTTCTCTAAATCTAGGTGTGGTCAACCTGGTCGATGGAGTCAAATAGACCTTTGGGGAAAAGGCAGGAGACTTCTGAGCATTTGGCTGTTTTAGAAGTGACTTTATGTCACTCCAGCAAAGCAGGAATTGGAAAAAGGGATGTGAAGTCCAGCAGTGACAGAGCTGTGTATATGTCTATGGCAAGCTTTTCTGAAGTGGAAGCAGCAGGATGCAAGAAAATTCTAAGGCGCTGGTTGGATTTTTGAAGTGGGCTGTGGAAGTTGGCTTTGTGGGTGGATGAGAGGTGGGAGAGAATAAGCTCAAGAGTTTTGAAGATGAACAGGGGAGGGCTTCCCTCTGATCCAAAAGAAGGGTGATGTGGTGACATACAAGGAATCTGGAAGGTCTGGATTGCAAGAAGGAGAGAGTTTGAGAGAATCGATGATAACTTCTAAATAGCAGGCCCAGTAATTTGGTGTTTGTGTTCACAGAGACTGACATAAGAGGGGAGCTCAAAGAGCTAGCTGGGACAGGAGCAAGAGCAGAGGTTGAGGTAAGAGCCTGAGGTAGAAAAGCAGAAACCAGAATTATGAACTGGAGGTCTGGTTACAATGAAAAACAGCTGAGGGGAGGAAGATCAAAGTGTCAAACTGAGGCTGCTGGGAATGTCTGCAGGGGCCTGGGGGCAGACGGGAGCTGGGACAAGCCCTCCCCAGCAGTTGACAGAATGGGTCTTGCCCAGGTGAAAGCAGTGGAGAAGTGATGCCATGGTGAAATTTGGAAAGAGTTTGGAGCTACCCCCGTGCAAAAGATTGGAGAAGAAAAGAGAGAGTAAATGAAGCATCATCTGTGCTGATGGATGAGAAGCAGTGGAGGGCGTCTTCACAGACAGCTGAGTGACAGTCGAGACAAGTGCCTTGAAATGAGAGCTCAGGGAGAGAGTGTGTGCAAGCACGGTTTGAAAACTAGGTTATATCATGAGACCTTCTAGGAGTGTGTGTGGCACTCTCTGTCCTGTGGTTATAAGCTACACAGACAGGCTTTTCACACTCTAGCTGTGTCCTTGTATTTTAACTATTTTACCCCCTTCCCATCTTTGCCTGTTAAAATGAGTGTGAATACTGAAAATGGGATTTGGTGTCTGTGGAAGGCATACCAACAATTTATAGACTCCATTTTCTTAGGATGTTTCACCTGTTGCTGTGACAGGAAAGTTTGAGATTCCTGTAAACAGAGTTGAGTGAGGAATAATAACTGCAATTTTAGCTGTTCTTTTTCTAGCTCATTTAATTACCCCATCATTCACCATCTTCCCTGAATAGGAAGTCATTTTCCTGTTCAAACAGTAAAAAGGAAAAGAAAATGAATAGTGAGGGGCGGGTTATGTCATTCTAAAGCCCCAACAGTCAGATAGTAGGCTTGTGAGACAAAACCTGAAACTATTATTAACCAATTAAAATGAAGTTTTGACCTACTTTGTGTCACTGATATTCCTGTAAATCAGCACAGCCATCTCAGTGAGACAAGGTACCTGCAGGTATCTTGCAGAAGTCCAGCGTGGCCTGGCTGCCTTGCCAAGGACAGAGCTACATGTTCCTTCTCCGTCTGCTGAGGGTGGCTTGTCAGTCAAGTGCATGGGGGAAGACACCAGAACTAGGGAGTGTGCCAGACTTGATTTACAGGTCAATGGCAAAGTGCTGCTTTGCCTGCTTCTTCCTGAGTGATGGTCTTTTTTTAATCTTGCCTCTGTGCTGCTCACTTAGTGCTCTGTTTATAAAGTGGAATGCAAGTTTGAATAATCTGAAACCTGAGAGATTCTTCTGTTGATCTCCATTGCTGTACCTCCCAGTTCTTTTGTTCAACTGAGAATATTTAGGGAACTCCAGGAACATACGTGTTCCTGGGTAGCAGATTTCAGTTTGTGCTGTACACCCCAGAATGCCCATTTATAGCATCAAATCAGTCAGTATTCCAGTGCAGCAACAGTATGATTAAGGTAAGCTATTTCTTGCCAGAAAGTGGTTAACACTCTAAGAATCTGCATTAGGCCAAACGCTCCTATTCATAGTTTAGAAGGATCCGTGACTAGGAAATGAGTGGAAGGGATTTTCTAGGTTCTTGAGCCTGTAACTTAAAAAGGTTAGTTGAATTCTTAAGCCTTTTTTTAAATTTTGATTTTCTGTTTCTAGTCATGGGTGCCCTAATTGGGTGAAGCTGTTCCACAGGGCTCTCAGTAGTGCCTTTTTCACTAGCTGATCTCTTAAAAACCTCAGGCAAAATACCCTGATCCTGGTGAAGCTGAGTTTATTTTTGTCATAGCTGTACTTCAGCTACCATACCAGCATACTTCTCTGAGCATAGAGAACTATGCATCGTTTTCATTTTGTATTTAGTCAATGTTGTTCTATTTCTGATTCTCCCTTCTGCATGATACTTCTAAGTGGTGGAGCCAGTTAGACTGTGTAGATACTGAGGTCTATCAGTAATCTACTTACTGTGCTAAGACCACTAATGAAGATATTAAATAGAATGGTCACAAAACCAGTGCCTGAGGAACGCCACTAGCACAGCCTCTCTGGTTTGCCACTGCTGCTTTCAGCATGCAAGCCACTGTCAGCTTCTCTTTTATTTAACTCTTCATTCACCTTCCTGTGCTTCTGTGGGTCCTTGTATTTCTCCAGTTCCACCTGCCTGCATGCTTTACTGAGAAAGAAAACAAAAAGAAAGAAAAAAAAAAGAAAATAGCTTTGCTGCATTTTCTCTTTCTAGAGAATCAGTGGTCATACAGCCAATTAGATGGGTTTGGTCTGTCTTTTTGAGATTCATGTCATGTTTTACTACGTTTTTTTATTTACGCCTCAAGATCTGATTATTTTTTGGCATCTTCAAATGGACTGAAATGCTTTTATACTGCTAGGTCAGATGAACAGTAAGTAGCTGTCATCTTTCCCTCATATAGTTGCCTCTTTTTTTTTGTTGTTTTGTTTTATTCTTCGGAAGCACTGTATAAAGGATACAGTTATTCAGAACCCTTGTTATCACCATCCTCTGATCTCCTATGAAATGTTTTGTTTAATTGAATTTTGTTTTCTGGAGATGGTGGGGAGGGGTGCCTTTTGCGATTTNTTTTTTTTTTTTTTAAAGTATCCAGTTATGGGAGAGAGACAATTTCCCTTCACCTCAGCACATTAAACTCTGAAGAGTCATTTGACATCTGTGCCACTCCACTAGGCTGCTTCTGATCAGGCATATTTCAGGTGTGATTCCTCTTATTCTAGAACATGAAAGTAAGATAGGCTAAATGAATTTGAAATGTCAAGGTGTTTATTCATTTCTCTCTGACTGCAGGAAAAAGCCTGAAATTAATGTCATTATTCACTCCTGTGAATCTCACTACCTGAGTTCTGGCTTTGGCTGCTGGTACCTGTTGATGTATCTGTACCCATCTCTGTTCACCAGCTTGCCTTGCCTCCATGACTGGCCTATGTTCTTGTTGAAAGCTGAAGCCAAACATTTGTGTATAATTTGCAGCTATTCCTATATTATCTTTAATATTAAGCCTACGCTTGCTACACAGAGATCCCAAAGTTTTAAGTATTAAGAGATCCCATTTTTTTAAGTATTCCCAAAGTACGTTTCACTCTTTGGCATGCTGGCAAAAAAAGCTAAGCATCCTTTATTATCAAATCCTAGAGCTTCTCACAACTCAGCAGTCTTTACTAATTACTTTCTTTATGCATTTGTCATCCTGAAGTCATATATCTGCTTGAATTGTACACCATTCTATCCTGTATTTAAACTAACACAGCTTGATGTAGTATTCTTTGTATTACTAAATTTTATGTTAGTTTTCCTGCCTCAGAGTAGCTGGGCTAGAACCTCAGAAGGATTGTCAGACAATCTCAGCACAGCAAAAGCGAGACCTTTTAGCATTCTCGTTTAAAAGGAATTTAACTTAAAATGTTCTGCCTGGGCCACTGGTCTCCATATGTGTCGGGCAGGTGCTGCATTGGAAGACTGTTCGCCTAGGTGGGAGAAAATGTCTGATGTGTGGCTGAGCCGTGGACCACTTGTGAAGACTTTATCAGACATGGCAGAAAGTAAAAAGCAAATCTGTTTTGCAGTTGTTGCAAAAGAAACTGTTGGCCATTAACTCTTGATCACCATCTCTGTGCCAGGGTATTTGCTGATGCAATGAGTCAGACCCACTGAGACTCCAGTCAGAGCCTTGCCTGTGTCCCAGCCACCTTCTCCTGACTTCACTTTCTGCTCCTTTCTCCAATACCTTCTAGCCGTGCAGCACCAGTGAGGGATGATTGTAACCTCCACCTCTGCCCTTCCTCCTCTGTTTGAGAAATGGTGAGCTGTTTCACCTTTGCAGCTGTGTTCATTTCAGACCATTTCAAATGCTTTTAAATTCACCCATGGAAGGGACGGTTTAATAATTTTGTCTCACTGGGAGCAGTGGTTTCAAGCTGAAGTAATGTTTTGTAATTGAAAGGCAACTTCATTCTTCCATAAATAATACTTGCTGGAACAGAATGGAAGGGAATGTCACAGTCTCTTCAATCTCTTCATGATCTCTCTTCTGATTTCTGCTCATGCAGCGTAGGGATATGATATAGATCAGCCTAAGCATGGCCTTCTCTATGTTTAAGAGCAACCTTGCGCATTTTTGTTTTCCCTTTAGGCTAAGTCTTCTAAAGCTTTTGTGTTTCTTCCCTGTCTTATTCCAGTGTATTTCTCCCTCCCTCTCCTCCTCTATCCTTTGCAGTTGCACAAGCATTACTAGCTATCCAGTGTTCATGAGCAGCACTGTAAAAATGCATTTGGATGAAGGAAGGTTTTTTTTTATGAGAGGTATGTTTCAGTTTTGGTTTGTTTTTGAGAAGGGATCCTAATTAGTTTAGGCAGGGGGTGAATAAAGAGCATAAAAACTTTCTACTCGGACAGCTATTGTTCCCTCCACATGTGTTTAAATTCCTAGTATGCAATAAAAAGCACATAAATTCAGCAAAGTGATGAGCAGACTGGTTTAAATGTACTTTGGGTGCTACCTGCATTTGCTTACAACTTGGTATCATCCAGAGTCTCTTGAGAAAGGGAAATGCACCTAGAAATACAGCTCTCTGGGGGCTTGTAGCTAACAGAAGTGAAGAGGGTTCTGGCAGCCTGGCTGTGCCAGATGGGAAGCTTTGTTGAAGGGAGAATTACAGCAGAGACATTGGCAATTTCATGGGAAGTACAGCTGCACACACAGGAGCTCTGGCTGCTCTTGATGTTTGACAGGTGCTGCTGAAGAATTATCCAAAAGCTGAGCCTGAGCTCTGTGGTGTAAGTCCAGAGCTGAGTTTTGTCAGCCCTTAGGATAAAGGGTAGTAGCCAGGCTTTCTGGGGGATGTTTCTTACGTATCAGCTTTTCTACTTATCTAATCCTATGATCAAAAGGAAGGAAGTTAGGCAGTCTATGTTTGTGTTTCTAAAAGAGAAACCTTCAGAATACGCTTCCTTCATTTTAACTTTCTCTGTATCCAGTAGATATTAAAAAACCAAAAGTATTTGTAGTACTGTAAGGTCTTGATATTTTGATTCCATATCTGGTGTTATAATTAAGTGTTGAAAACTTTAGAGAAGTAAAGTTCACCACTCTTGTGCCCCTCCCTCTGCTTACCTGGGCTGTACTGGCTGTAGTGCTGCAGTATTTCTGTATTCTGGATTAGCTAGAGTGTTCTCTGTGGATAGCTTCTCCATTCCACTCCTCCTCTGCTGTCTGCTCTCCTACAGGGTTGATTGAGCTGTCAGTTCAATAACTGGGCTACAGCTGACCCAGCTCGCTCAAAAAAATGTTAAAATTCTGCCGTGTAAAGTCTAAAAAAATGTAAGGGTTTCTGGGTCTGATTTGCCTATTCCAGAAGTGAGCCAAAGGTTTTGTGAACCACTTAGTAATTTTCCCATACTTTCCACTATTGAGATTTCCTCTACAGCCTTTTAATCTGGTGCACTGAACATTGCCTTTTTGACAGTTCCAGGAAGGAAAGCAAGGCAGGTTATGCTGAATGCTCATTCTCCTCTGTTCTTGTTTTTCTATAACTTGCTTTCATTCTGTGGGGCACTAATCCTCCCATGTCACACATTTTCTGTTCAACTTTTCTCCTCTGCTAATCTCTGGATTTGTTCTGCTGCCCTTCTTAATCCACAGGAGCCTTGGTGACCTCAGGAGACACCCTTGGCAAGAGGCTTTTCTGGATTTGGGTAACATTGATTATTTCTCTTGCATTGCTGAAAATCAGCAATTGCCTTTCAAACCATCCCTGAATAAGACTGAGCTGCTTAACCATTTGCCTACTAGAACCTGCTCACTGCAGTCCACTCCTAATGGGACATGAGCTCTCAGTGTAATATCATGCTCAGAAATAGCCATTCCCACATCTTGGCAAGTTCTGGAAAGAACTTTCTGCAACTGCCAAAGTATTGTACAGGAGATAAACCAAGCTGTTAAACTTTAATTGCTAGAATTTATTTTTGTGTGTGTGTTGGGCTGTAAGTCTAAAACAAAGTTCCAGTAACAATGTTCCAGTCCTGGGTAAAATAGAAAATCTGAAAATTGTTTCTGTGAAGAACTTCAGCCACAGCCCAAACATGGGCATTTCTGGTCTTGCTTTTAAAGAAGTGAAGGGGCAAAACTTAGTGCTAAACAGGAGGATGATGCTCAGTGAAAATACGTATACCAGGGTCAGAGGAGTGAGGAGGGAAGTGGGGGGAGCAGTGGGAGAGGTTTGAGTAACTGGGATGCAGTAACTTATCCCAGTGTTAGCACACAGGCAAGAGCAGTGCTGGCTCCCTCTGCTGCTGTGGGAGGGGGCAGAGGAGGCTGTGGGGAGGTGATGCTCACCAAGGTCCTGGGGATTGCGTTACCTGGGGACAAGCCTCGAGTGTACAAGGACTAGTCTGTGTAGTAGTTGGGGAAGTGATCCATAAATGGTGTCTGTGTATGTTAGCATATCAAGTGTAAACAAACCCTATGAGATTCCTTTTCCTTCATTTTATCTAGAATACAGCTAGAAGTGAGAACTTCCCAGATGTTTCAGACCAAGTTTCCAGGGGAGCAGCTGTGTGCAACTCCTGAAAATGTGCAAAGTGCTCACACATACTCTCTCGCAACTTGTGCCCAGCAGAATGCAAAGTAAACACAAGAATGCAGGAAAACACAAAGAAACCATCTGTTAAACCCAGAATCTTCTCCTCTGGTGTTAAAGTTTCACTGTCTGGGAAAATGGGAACCCAGCACAGCTTCATAGGCTGTGTTATGCTGCTCCTCACCTTTAGGCATGTCGTGATGCCTGGGATGTCACTGATATTTGCCTGAGATTCTGCATGTCATATCACAGTGTGGGACTTGCTTTCCTTCTCTTTTGGTGGTTCTATTAAACTAAGCTGGGCAGAACAACAGCAGGTAACCTCTAGTGTCCTGCAGTGGTAGAAAGGTAAACTCTTTGGTCGATCTTTAACTTCGGTGATTTCAAAAAGCTCAGGAGGAAGGTAGGGTATTTTCAAGGTGTTTCCTTCCTGCTTGGGAAGGAGTTGCCATGCAAGGCGGCGGCTGTAAGCGATGCCCTCTCCTCTCATCAGCGTCAGGGGGGAGCTCCCCTCACTCGGCGGATTTCCTCTCTCAGATTGCCGATGCTGCAACAGGATGTGCGGGTTACTGCAGGGCTGGGGAAGGGGGGCGTGGAGAGACAAACCAGCACCTCTTGGTGTACTTTCTGCTCTTGCTTTACAGCCCTTGATGGTCAGGTCCCTGTTTGCCTTTGCAATGGACAGAGCTGGTGTTTGTTGCCTAGGGGAGTTCATGTTCTCCTTTGGTATCCTTTGGCCCCATTAGCAGCAATAGCAAGTGCTGAGTACTTGCACTCTCTGGGTGTGATGAAAGCCCAGATAACTTTCTTAGACAGAGGGATGAGGAGGAAATCTCTTGAGTATCTAAAGTTTTACTTAGTTACAATACATGGGTGTTTTAGGAGCTATGGAGAGCCTGAATACCACTGAAAATGCCAGGTAGCATAATGTCTTTCTCGAGAGGAAATGTTTAGTGATACATACTTTATTACCTTCCATGGGGTTTGGCAGGGAATCATGTGTGTCAGTTTTGTGCTTGCACAGACCTGACAGCTGCTTTTGTGAGTGTGTAGTCCTGGTGGAGGGATGGGACAGGAGTGGACTGCTCCTCAAGGATTTAATTTGTGAAAGAAGATGTGCTGGTCTTAGTTGGTCATATGGATTTCCCTTGGTTTGTCCCAAGAGCAGTCAGGCTTCTGTGCCGTTCTGTTCTGTCGCTGCTGCTGGGCACGAGTAGGTCTTAAATGTATGGATGGACATGCACAACTGTTTTCCTGATTTCTTTCAGGAAATTTCCCCACTTTCTTTCAAAAGCAAGCATATTCTCTCCTGTAATTAGAATATCATCTGTATTTTTGTTTATTTTTTACAGTAAGGTAAACTTTTTACAGTGAACTTGACCGTATTGATTTTTTGCTGCTTCCCTTCCCTCTCCAAAGTGCTTAAGATATTTTTAGATGCTTTCTTTGAGCTTTTTGGGAGAGTGTCCACCAATAGATCAGTTGTCAGGGTTCAGCTTTGTGAAGACTTGGCTTTCTGATCTGGAGCTTGTGACTTTTTTTCATTATGACTTCCTCAGCATTGATGCACAGCACATGTAAACACTGGGGATGGGGATGGGGAGAAGAATTTGAGAAGCTTTACTTTATAAGCCTTTTGGTATAAATGTATGTGATGAAAATACAGGGTAGAAAATAGCCCCAGGAGTGGAAGATGAGGGCTAAAATCCTGAAGGTTTTCATGCAGTGGAGTTTAAGAAGCTGAATTAAGACTGAAATAAACACCACGTGTCTTGGGATCAATACAGCCTTAACTGAGTATCTGAATAGCAGAACACAATAGATTTGTGTAGGAAATTCTGTATACAGTCTCAGGAGTCAAGGAGCAGAGAAGTCAGGTCAGGCTTAAGTTGTATGTCCAGTTCACAGGGAGGAGAGTGGTTAAATTACCACAAAGGCACTTTTGGACCGTGAATTTGTGAAATGTGTAGCAAAGCATTGACAGGTCCCCACTGGAAAGTTGAATGGATTCTTTCCCTTTTGTGGCATTTTATTAAGTTTTCTAGCACTTGAGTTAATGTCTGATGATTTGTTGCTATCTGCATACTGAGAAGGCTTAGATTTCTGATTTGCCTTTTGCCTTCATTTACCTCCTTTGGCTGAAAGTTTCATGAACATTTTCCACCTGCAGCATGACAGGCTGCTGTGAAGGGACGTGCATTCCTATTCTGCTGTTCCTAGCAGCACATCAAATGAAAACATAGCAAGAGACATAGCAAGAACTTAGAGCAGCATCCTGGTGAGTGAGGTTTGTTAGCAGGCTGGAGAATGGGAGCAAAATGTTTGAAGAATAGCTGTATGAGTCTTTTTATTTTTAATGAAAATATAATAAGAGAAAAGTGAGGATAAATAGAAATGTGGAGATCGACTCTGCATTCCTCAGGGATAAAGCAGTGGACATAGCTCTCTTTGGTTCAGATAAAATAACAGGTTGGTATTAAAACTTCATTTCATGTGAATGATAATCCAAAAACTATTTTGGAAGAAGAGCTTTACAA